>VYZW01052352.1:116851-131138 GCA_013401315.1 Balaeniceps rex
CCCACCCGATGTCCCAGATAGAATGCAATAACTTAAGCCATCTTCAGCAAGCTTAACCAGGATATTATTTCATTTACTGACACACATATGCATTTCCTTACTTTAGACAAATGTTCTTTCAAGTCAACATTTTTAGTGGAGCCAAACTTTTTCTTCAGATCAATTATATTGTCAATTCCTTCTCTTCTCACTTCACTGATGATTTCAAACACTCGTTGCTCAATGCTAAGGCGATAGACATCCAACTTTCCCTGCAATTACAAACAGAACCCATAAGAGATGAAGTGTGCACATGTGGGAAAACAACACTCAGAAGATATCAGAAGTCTCTCAACTACAACCAGATGGTCTTTCTTCATAATTATTTTCCTAGAATCGATGTATCAGGAAGACAGAGCAATGATCTTCTTGCATCCAGACACTACAAGAAGTGGAATTTCAATTGTATCATTTGCAGGCAACCTATTGGCAATCCTGGGATGTATGTATTTAATGGAAGTAGCAGCATCATGGTGAAAAAATAGGCTTGCTGGTGAAAACTGGACTCACCCTCAGGATTGCGAAAGAAATCACACTATTCCTCAAGTCACTGTTGCCTTGGCCACAGACATTAATGGGCTTGTGGACTATCAATCAAAACCCTGGGGATCTGATGCAGGTAGTTGCTTTATAATACACATGGTCACAATCAGGTCAGTTTTTACAGGCTAGATTGGGGTATCTTATTTTTGTAAGTAATGACATATGTCGCCCCAAAGAAATCAGTGGACTACTTGAAAACAAAAGCATTGTTAGAGTGAGCAATACAATTACGCAGTGGACATAAAGTTTCCAAGAAAAATAATGCATAATATTACAAACATACCCAAAAAGTTCCCTCCGCTGTAACTAAAAAGAGCTTCCATCACTCTCTCTAATGTGGTACCTGTTCCATCAAGAATACAGCTCCTCTCTTGGAAAAAGTACACTATTTTTCTAGCAGACGTTTTTACAAGATGCTTCTAGCAGCAGGAGATAAATGATTCACCCATTCATCCACCTGGCACACTGCAGCAATTTATTCCTTTGAGTGCTACACTTGTTGGCAAATTATACAGCAGCACAAAAAAGACCGATCGAGTACCCCCTCTTATTCTGTACCTACTTTTAGATGGACACAAGTCACAAATATGTTCCGCACTAATGATTCATATTCATCCCGTACTTCTTTTCTAATCTTCTCTTTGAGACCAAGATTTTCTTCCTCTAAGTCAGCGAGCTGGGCTCTGAGAGCAGTTATTTCCATAATCATCCCATGGCACATCCCCACAATCTATCACAGCAGAGAAAGTGAATGAGCAAAGCTAGGGATGAGCAAACACCATAGCCTAAGAGTAAACAATCCACAGCTCTGAATATCTTGCATGATACCTAATTAAGTAGAGCAAGCATATCTTCCTAACTGAGTGGCCTGATGAAAATAATCCACTGATGATATGGAATAATCCATTTTGTACATCTCTGTTGGTTTTAGAAACATTTCTTCCCTGGAAACAGTAGGAAGAATTGTGGCAGTTCACAACCAATATTTGAAGGGGGCAAAATACATAAGCTTCATACGTAACCTTAAAATGTCTGTTTCTGGTCATCAGGAAGGAAACCTCTCCTTGCTAATAGGTATGAGAACTGACAGAAGGAAATGTGTGCAGAGGACAGAGGAGCAGAAAGATTGGGGAGCAGGATTAGGGAATCTGATTTTAGGAGAAGATCCTGTGCGTGGCTCTGCTATGTTGGTGAGCCTGGCCTCCCGTAGCATAACCTCCCCTGCCTCCAGAGAGAAAGTCAGAAGAACTGTGACCAGGCTTCGTCCAGTAAGCTGTGAGGTAATGCATTTATTGGAGCAAATATGCTGTCTGCTGATAAGCTTGTACATAGAGATCATTTAATACATGATAAAAACAATTATGTATTCCATTTGTTGTTATTTGACTATTCACATACCCTCAGAAAGGGCACGCGGGTTAGCACAAATAGGAAGGTACGTGATAGAACTTAAACAGATTTAAATGACAGAATTTAAATTTCACATAGGTAGGTCATTGATAGGTATAAATGTTTGGTCATTTTCATACCACCAAACAGCATTTGCAACCCGATGAACACAATGGAGGAAAACTAAAAATCATTCTTAGAATATTATGTTACTCAGATAAGAAATAGGCACAACTGCAGACTGTAGGCACAGCCAACAACGCAGTCTGCTTTCAAGGTTGCCTGGCACCTCCACATGCCAGATCTAAGCAGTAAATGCTAATAACTTCACTGGATTATCGCTGAAATTTTCTGTGTCAATTTTTTTGTCTTACAGCAAACATTACTGAGACACTTCTGAAAATGAATGTTGGGGAAAAATACATGTATTTCAGCCCTGCTGAAAAATTCTGGTGATCTTTATTCAGAGCAGCACTAGTTTTCCTCTGTTTTGGGTGTCTTTTTTGTAAAATCGGCAAAAAGTTTGTCAAATCGTAAGACTGTTGGAGAAAAAACCCCAACCCACATGGTTCTTGTATGTTCCTTGTAGTTGTCTTAGTTTTTAAACTATCTGCCACCCCTTTTTGGCTGACCATGCCTGAACCTTTCTCATGGTTTCTAACACCTCCACTGAGCAACTGAGCTTGCTCTTCAGACTTGCAGTAGCCTCTGTTCATTGCTTTAGGCTAGCGAGAAGTAGAACTGGGAGCAGGAATTCTCTTCTGAGGTTGAAGCAGAGCCCAGAGACAGTAGGCAGCTGGCCACCCTGGGCCACTTCCTTCGAGTACAACACAGATGAGACAGGGATTTGGTGGCGATGGGCTAACAAAGTGGAGGCGGGGAGAGACTCCACTGCCCACAGGCTCCAGGAAAGTCCTACTGACTCCTGTATCTTTCCACCCACCTGAGACCTCACACATGTTTCTCATTTTATCTCTCACTGCAGCCTTCCCAAACATATGGACAGGACAGTGAAATCAGGGAAGAAGGGAGGTTGCTGACAAGACACTGTACAGAAAAGGATATAAGGGCAAAAAAAAGGAAAAAGCCTGAGACAGTGGGGCAAGAAACCGATAAGAAGCCCAGAGAAGAACTGAAATCTTGTAGTCAGTGCTGAAGACAGATGAGAAAAGGAGCCCAGGAATGAAATCCAAAATGCAGGTGTTCTAACACTGCTATGCAAACATCCCCGAAACCCAAGCAGTCTTCTCCCTAGTGTAGGTTTCTGTAGAAGCTGACATGCCTCTAGCAGTGGAGTTTGTGTTGATGGAGCCAAGCCTCCAAGTCAGCTAATAGATTACATGGATATCACATGATTCCACAAGACAGCATTAATGATTTATTGTCTGGGTTTACTTCTTTAAAAAATTCCACCCACACATAGCAGATATCCTAAAAAATACAGCTGAAGCTGCAAAGTCATGGACTCAGAACTTAACAGGAGTTGCTTATGCAGCCATGATGTAGCATACCTGGTACCTACACTGCAGTACAGCCTACATGCCTGACCCACTTCTATTTTCTGTCAATCATCTCAGTCAACACACAGGACTGAATTGCTCTGGGTAAATGCCTTGTGAAGGAAGAGACCCATCAGTAGAAGTTTAAGGTTACCAGTATATCATCCATTGTGAACATGAACCACAGAACAGCAGGCCACTACCTTTGCTTTCAGGTTATCTTTGGTTTATAAGTCCTTCTGGTGTGACTTCTGGCATTGAGCACAGAAACAGCAGCCCCAGAGACCCCCTACTTTTCTTCTCAAAGACTGTCACCATGTGTCTGCACAGTGGGACTCTGTCCCAAATGAGACCACTAAGTACTACCAATCAATAGACCACCATCACCAACCTGTGTCAGAGCCGTATCGCTTTGTTTGCCACCTTCTTCCACTGCGTGCAGCTCCTGAAGCAAAGCACAAAGATGCACAGTGACTATGCCTGTGTAGCCCAACTCCACTTCAACAACTTCCCAGCCTGACAGCTTGACTTTATTTTTTACTCAGCAACTGCCTCCCACCCAGAGAAACCACCTTCCCCTGTTCTCGAAGAGCAGAATCAATGCTCTGAGCATACTTGTTCTTTTTGGTAAAGTAAACGATGCTGCTGCTGAAGAATATTTTCATAAAACATGGAGTAGGTCTCAAAGTTGCTGCGCTCTCTGGCCATGATGTCACAGCCCAGTATGGTGAGACAGTGTTGTAAATGGCTTTTTTTAAAAGTAACCTAGGAAAACAAAATAAGAAACCTTGCAGGTGGCCTGAGTCACAAGAGTTGCTATATACAGCATACATCAAAATGAAACACGGTCACCTTATTGTAAATAAAATGCTTCTGTGATATCAAAATGAAGCAAAAATAAAATTATTCAATGTAAATGTTTTTGCCCAATCTACACTTTCACTGAACTAATGGAAAACAGATTTGTCATTTTTTTGACTGGTTCTAGCTGCACCTATATAATGTATTTTTTTTTATACCTGAAGCTAAAAGAGAATTTTCAGTAGGGAAGTCAAATCACCAGCTCAGAAACTGCCTGGATTGCAGTTGGGCCCCAACATCCCTTCTTTCAAAGAAAACATGTTTTGTGTTTTTTAATCAGAAGTGGTCATATTTTCATAAATATTTTCTTTAAATTTCACTGAAAAAGCCCTAAAACTGCTTCCTAACATCATGCTGGACCCCTGACTTAGCAATGAGTCAGGAAGAAGAGCTCCCACTGCTAAATCTGTGAATAAAATCCTGCAATCCTGCATGCGGTTGCATATAAACCTCCAGCCCTAACTCATCTTCACATTATTACAGTCCTGAGAGCTGAAATAAACCTGTCAGAAGGCAGTAGGGCAATACACAAGTTTACTGCCAACACTGCTATTACAAACCAACATGATCTAAATCTAAGTTCATAAGCTTAAAAAATGTGTTTCTCTTTTAGGTCACTGATGGACAAGAGCTTTAATAAATAAAGCTGTAAACATGACTTTGCTGTTGCTTAGATAGAAATGCAGAATATGTACCTCTGTATCTGATTCTTGGTAGTTTTCCATCAGCCTTTGAACAAATGTTTCAACTATCTGTGGTCGTACAACTGAGAAATTTTCTTGCATTACCCTGTGTTTCCAGAGCTCTGCAGGAACAGAGGGAGAAAAAAAAACCCAGAATAAAACCACACATCAGTGGGTATCGCTGTCACAAAATATTGATCCTTCAGTAATCCCTGGGATTTGACACTGGGTACGCTTTATATATAGCTTAAGGTTTCTCAGCTTTCCTAAAATGTTTACAACAAAAAGTAAATGTCATTGCAAACAGATTGCAAAGCCTGTGTTGAGCAGCAATATCAAATTTGTTCTGGTATTGCCAAAATGCAATTTCATTACAGACCAGTTCTGTCAATAATGACCTGGTCCACAATTGTGTATTGGAGTTTTCTGTAAATATTGAGTAAAGAATATGGCTTTTGTGTGAAATTGAACATTTCTGTGCAGTAATTATTGCTGCCTGCAACCACAACGAGTGGCAGTAGGGCACATTTTTCTTCCCTTTTTTTCCCACTTTTTCTTTGTTTTACTATTTGTGCCTGTGAATACCCAAATTGCCCACACCCATGCAGTAATTGTACCAAGTAAACACCTAACATACTAAAAAGTCTGGCATTTAAATTGCACTGCTAGGCCTAAAATCTTAACACCCCAACATGGAGGAGTAGAGAAGTAATTTCCTATCAGTCTGTTTCAGGCTGCCTGCAAACTCCAGAGTAATTAGAGTTCAGCCTTGTTTGCACAATTGTCTTTGCAATGATTATGGCTAAACATTCACTTTATAAAGAGAAAGTGAACTCTTAGATTTAAGGAATTTGAATCTGTTGAAGAGGCAGAATAAACAGGTCCATGCAGAAAGGTGTACAGTATCTTCATACACAATTCTTCACGGCTTCCTGCTAGGTGTATTTCTGGAATTTCTCACAATGGGCCCTCCAGAACAGCAGAGTTTCCTGAGGGCAAGCCATTTTTCATCGGTGATACCTTTCCCTCAATTCAGCTGGTCCCTGGCCTCCAAATGGGCGCACAGGGAAGTGGGGAGCTGAGAGCAAATGTGCTCTCCTCTTCACAGGCAGGACAACTCTTTGTTGCCTTTATGAATCAAGGCTGCTTTTCCCACTCAAGACCAGGGCTCCCTTATTTCCCAGGAAGGGTATTATAATTCCCCTTACCAGTGGGGAGACTGCTCTCCTGTCTGGCTCTTTCAGATGTCACTAGAGTCATCTCCTGGTTAATTTTCTTCTGCACATCATGGATCATGTGGATTTCTAGGCTTTCCAGAAGCTTTTGAAGCTAGAATCAAGTTTAATACTTAGCGCTTACTAAATCTCTATACTGCTTATAAAGCAACTTGCCAACTAGCAAAACTAGCAGACTAAACCAAAGCAATTCTTTTTCCATTCTTCTCTAAAATACAGTACTTTCAGATACAGTATCAAGGTTCATATCATGTGGGGGTGACTGCATGCCTAGTGCTGTGCCACAAATACTGTGGACAGAGGCTGAGGCCCTGTTGCTTTGGGCTGCCCCAGGACCCACACCTGGCTCTGCACAGCAGAGGTGCCATTGCAGAGCCTCCTGGGTCACCCACATCTGCCAAACTTCCCCCCACGACAGCCTCCACAGGGCCCCGCTGGACTTCACTTATCAGAAATTGCAGGAAAACATGACTCTGTGCGGTCCCCCTCAACGCCCCACTGATAACCCTGCCCTTACCTGATACACTTTCATTTCGATTTCTGATGCTCCTCTTGGGGGACGTATATGCTGAGTGCTTGTAATGGGCTCTCCAAACTCCTCCTCTGTGCCCGTTTGTCTGACTATGGCTTTCATGGCGGGGTACAGGATAGCTGCGCTAGAATCACCAAGACATAGGTATTTCACACATTCTCTCTCAAAATTACTGTGTTTGCATTTACTGACCTTGGACCTTAACTTCCCTTTTTCTTCCCCTGCCCCTGTTCCTAACCCATGCAGAATATGATTACGTCTCAGCTCACTGCATTAGCAGTGATCTACAAGCAGGGCAGGACAGTCTCTTCTTCACTGGTCCTGCCTTATTACATAGTTCAGTCATTTCTCCAAGTTTATAATAATACAAAACTAAAACCGAGGGGAAGGAACAAGGGGTCAACCAGATAAAGCAGGGAAATCTGGTCACGGGTAAAGAACTTGTCTATCACCATCGTTCAAACAGACCAAGAAACTCCCTCCACCTCCTCCCCCTGCTCTCCTTCGTATCTGATCGTGGGTTTGCTAAGTGCTTCTGAGTGCTAAGTGCCAAGGCAGACGCTCACTTTGCTTGTAGAAGCAGAGGAGCCATTCACAAGGCACATAAGCCTCGTTACATTTTATTGCTTTAATCATGCTGCCTTTTAAACCCTTGATGGCATGACACAAAGATTAGCACAGAGCTCAGAGAGGGAAGTAGGAAGCTCTCATCTGTGGAAGGGGATGGGTGGGGACACTGGAGGAGGGAAACACAGTGGGATCTTGGGGTACAGTACATTTGGCAGATTGCCTGCTACGAAAGAGCTGTTGCAGGTGCCGCTACAGAATCTCCTCCTGCTCAAAGACCAGTGTAAGCAAAGCCAGGGGCAGGGAGCTCACCTCTCCTCCTGGGAGGCAATAACTGCTAAACCTGATCTCAGGCATCACCACAAGAAAGCTCTGGGTGCGGAGGGGCTGGGAGATGCTGAGGGCTCTCCCATGGCTGCACAGCCCCATGGTGGAAGCACAAGCTGTTGCTCACTTTGCAGGGAGAACTTGCGCCCCTGACTCCCAGCCCTGCTGCAACCCCATCCTGCTCTGCCCCGGAGCTGCTCCCTCAGCAGAGTTTATAAATTCATTAGAGGCAAAGACCATGGGTCCCCAGCATTGGACTGTGCCCCCTCTGATCCAGTGGTAATGCATGGGAGGTGACACCGGGATACAGACAAAAGGAGACCAGAATGGAACAAATCTGATACCAGCTCTTTACACACATACAAATTTTCTGTGATGGATTTGAAAGGGTTAAACCCCTGACAATCCCTGTCTCAGACCTCACTGTGAGCATCCTTGTTCTCTTGTGTTTTCTACCCCTGCAAAGATAACTTTAGGTATTTGCTGAGCAGAGTTGATAACTAGGATAGATATTTCAAAGAATGCAACTTCTTGCCTGACAGGATTAAAACAGACTTTGAATAAGCTCGTTAGGCTTCCTATGTAAAATCACTGATAACATAGACTCAGGACATCAGTGCCAAGATAAGCACTCGAGGAACTAGTTTAAACCAACCCCTTGTAATAGGCCAAGGCCAAAGGACTGATGAGCCAATTCAATGACTATATATGGGCAAAGGAGACCCAAAGTTCAACCAGCAGACAGGTGAGGAAGACCATCGGAGACCACCGGAGGACCCCCGAAGACCACCAAAGAGGACAATTATGCATGCAGATTGAACATTTGCGTATGTTAATGAATTCTCGGAAATCCTATGACTATGTATGACTTTACAGCATATAATCTTTGGAAATTTACCAAATCACTGGTGCACTCATGGTGGAATAATCCTCAGTGCTGCCCAGCGCTGTAATACAGGATACCTGCTTAATAGTAACTTTGTTGCTATTGAGTTTTATTTCGGGAACTTTCTGGATACTCTGTTTCCTCTTACAGGGAGGTTCGGACTTTGAAGGATAGTACCCGCGAATTTTTGTATCAGATTCAGACTTGTCAAGCTAAAATGCCTTGGCCTTGTAGGGACAGGCCCACCGAGCATTGCTTCCTCCGTGCTCCGCTGCATGACAACGGTGTTTTCCAGTGCCTTCATGCACGGATTTCACCCTTACTGTGTCATCTTGCTCTTTCACTTCCTTTCTTGTGGTTTCCGGGGACAAGGCTTTTTAAAAAACAATGTTCCATTTTCTGCTTTCAGACAGGCCTCTCTGATGGAAATCTTCCAATTTTCTATTCCTGACTGCTCAAAGTGGAGCCAAGTAGGAGGGTTAGGAAGAATTCTGCTACAATTCATCTAACAGGTTTCCAAAATTTCCATTTATTCAAGTACTGTATTTAACATTGTTTATGGAGCCTGAAATACAGAGGCGGGTCACACGACTGAGAAGAATGTACTTGGAAAACATCATCAGCAAACAGTCTGAATAGACATTGAAAGAGGGGAAAAAACAACCGTACTGAAACAAAGAAACAAAAGGTAGTACTCAAGCTTTTAGAGAAGAGCAAAAGTACTAGGTTAATTATAAGCAAAAATAAAAAAAGGTAGAAATAGAAAAAAAAAAAGGCAAGTGAAAGAGGGGGACAGGAGGAGAGAAGGCAGAGACTTTTCTCCTTTTTCATCTTTTCGGTCACTCTGGAATATTCTTGCATCCAAGGTAACTTACCCATATTGCTCACAAAACTCTTTGTAGAGGGGAACTGTATTGATATCCTCAGTCCTCAGCTTCAGCTGGCCCCATTCTGCCTTTAATATTTCTAGTTGCTTCCAAAGTATCAGAAAAGATCTCAGCAAGTTACATGATATGACCGGATCATGATGCTTTAGCAAGAGTTTGCATGTCTTTTTGCTGTTCTGCAACCAGTTAGCACTTGAGTCAACCATTTCTGCCAAGTTCTGCTGAAAGTCACAGGGAAATGTTTTGCTTCAAAAAGCTATGACAAGCTTTTCACATGCTTTTCTTTGCTTAATAACATCTCATGCAATATACAGTGGGACAAGACATGCAACAGGCTATTGCACAATCAGAACTTGCCATGGGGCCTTACACAAGTGTCATTCAGATCATGGTACAGGGAAAACCCAGGCTACATTTTGGTTGCAGTGAGTACTCACACACAGCAGAGATGGGGATAAAATTGTACAGAAGTTAAATCCTTTGTTTTATTGCTGTTTTCCTCAAGTGAATCGCTTCAACAGCAACACTCTTTGCTTGGTCTCTAATTAAAACTACTGTTACAGAAATCAAACTCTTAGCTCAGATCTTGAAGGAAGAAGACCTTAAAATAACTAAATTTGTGTCCTTTCCATCCATTTTACCTTGCATATCAATTAGTGTAGCTGTTTTCCATCACAACCAGTTTGAATCTCTCCCCATTCCTTGAACCAAATCTCTGTGTAGTTTCTGGCAGGCTTTAGGTGCCCCCAGCAACCATTCTTCATATACACATCCACAATGTAAGTACCTGGGGAAGTACAGCCTGGAAGTACCTTGCCTCTCCTTGACTAGATTTGGTTTTAGACAGTGGCCAGGCTGTTCCTTTCCCCTTTGCACTGAGTAGCTCTTGATAGAGAAAGAGCTGGACCTTAGGTGGGGTGTAAGAAGTCAGGACAGTCTCCATTTTCTCCAGAAGTCTGGCAATACCAGCAGGCCCTCAAGAGGCATCTATCACTAGGGCTTCTCTCAACAGCACTCAGGATTTATAGGAGACAACATTGTTCCCTTTGCTTCTTACCAGACAGCCAGGAGTAGGTGAGATTATTACGGCATACCTCAGGTCTAGGTCTCTTATGTTCACAGAGATTTGGTTGCAAAAACTGGTGGGAGTCCTACATAGAAGCTGTGCAGTCCCAAACAGAGTTGTCAGAGGTACCTGTTTGCTCTTAGCTAATGAGGCTTGACAGTCAGCATGATCTTCCACAGCACAGCCGAAGGTATTCTGCAGTACGTCCTCCATTAGAAACTGCATTGCCACCAGCTCCCCGTGAGCAACTCTTCGGTCTGCATCACTCAGGCTGCACAGGCACAGCTGGAGAGGAAGGGAGAGTCTCTGAAGGTCTGCTGCTCAGAGCTTAACAAGTAATAGCAAATCTCAGGTAACTGTCAGCAGAGGGGTTTTTGTGTTAGAAACACAAACGGATTTCAAGCTTTTATCACCATGGTCCTAAAACACATATGCCCGTGCATAAAAATTATTTGATTCTCTAGTTCTAGCACACTAGGAAAATGATAAGTATAGATTCATTATCAATAAAAATGCTCTGCTCTGCTTGAAGAAAGATCAGTTGTGAAGTAAATGGTAAAATGGGCTTTTGGACAGAAAAGGGGGAGATGTTTTTTGTTCACTTCTGTTCTTTAAAAAACAAAGACAGGAAATGAGATAGTATTAGTTTGTTTTCCTCCTGCATCATAGATTCATCTTGTCTTTATGTCTTTGGACATAAGTACAAGGCTGCTGTCTCACTGTACCTGCATGTTGTAATTTATATTAATTGTGTTGTTGATAGTGACTGGAAAAAATCCTCCATCCATTAGGAATGTCCTCCAAGGAAAATGCATGAGTGTCTAAAAGAATAGAGATGACTGTTCATAAATAAGAACAACATTCAATTAGTTACGAGAGTCCCATCAAATTTGATCAGGAAAAGGCAACTCAGAGGCCAAGCTGCTATTTGGTATGTGATACACTCTGCTCTGACTTTGAAAGTAGGCCATGTACTAGAAAAGAGAGAAGCATCTATTATACCTCCTTGGGAAAGAAACAATAAGAATCATTCCAGAATACATTTCCGATCAAGATGCTCTGCTACTTCTGCCTCCGCAGAATAGGTCCCAGGTCCTTACCTACCTACTGTCAATCATTTATTGCTGGTCTTATCTCGGAGGCATCAGGACACCTTATTCATCAAAGATGTCCAGATTTTGCATGCCAGTACAAATTCTGTTTCTCAGTTATGCTAAGGAGGCCCTATGTATTTAGGTGTCATTGTCACCTAAATCAAGGCAGGGTGGCAGAAAGTTGTATTCCTATAACTCATGGTTTGGGAAAGGCGTTATTAAAGGTGAAACAACAGTACCTGATATAGGGTAATTAGCAGGATGGGATGAAAATGAGGAAACATGAAGTTCGAATGATTATTTAAAACTGCCTATTACCTTGGAACATGGTAATACCACCAGCAAGACTCATCTTTACTTTCCCTAACATGACACCAGCTTTTTCTGCTGGTGTCATTCAAGGTGCCTCTTTAGCCCATAGATATGTAATTTGGCATTACGTAACTCTGTGTGATGCTGTAGCCAAGAAACCACTAGACCTAAATGTCTTGCACACAACCATGACAGACACGTTGGGCAATCAAAACTGCTGCCAGGTGATGAGAGAGCTCAGACAGGTAATTACCCAAGACTGAAAGTTAGTAGAACCATCATCTGTCATGCAGAATAATTCCATTTTGTTGACATCAGTGTGATTACATTCCATCTCAGATTTTTATTATTCACTTCTGTAGAGAACATTTTCTAGAATTCCTAATGGTGAATCAAGTTACTAAGCTGTAATCATGGGAATTTTTTAAATTAGCTGTTAGCAGTTAGGTTCTTTGCAGCATGGTAGGAAAGGAGTGAGCAGCCCAGTGAGGACCGCAGAGGACTTTGCTCTCCAAGGAGCTCAGTGCAAATGGAGGAAGAGTGCCTCTGAGGGTACGCTTTACTCACCCTGCAGCTTTGAGGATCCAGGATCTGTGGGAGCCTTAGCTGTGAAGCAAATGCACTCTGAATCACAGAGTTACTCAATGGAGGCAGCGCATGGTATATGCTGTCTGTAACACTCCGGTAGGCTGAAACATTCCCCGAGGACAAAAATGTCTCCCTGAAAAGGAACCAAAATGTTTGTATTAAAAAGAAGTAAGGTGACTTCAAAATTCTCCAAACGGTCTATAATAAAATGACCTGCTCCTCATTATAACCCAACATGGTAGCGAGTGATAGGGATAGCAGCAGATATGATGATTAAAACAAATAGGCAAAAATGTTAATGATGCAGATGCATGTGTGAAAGTGCATCTGACTGGGGACATTTACAGCAAAATATCTGTCTGTGCTAACAGAGAGGGATGCTCGGGTAGCTAATGGACTGGATAATAATTCAGGAGTCCTACTACCTCCCATTCCTGGTATCAGGATGATTTCTTATACAAAGTAGGAGAGCCACTAAAGCTTTTCAAAGTTTTCAAAAGTGCTTGTGAAGCTTTGGAACCTAAATTATAGGATATTTGGAATCCAGAGCTAGGTTTAGCAACAACACTCCCCACAGATTTTCATGAGACCTGGTCTCACCTAGCAGATGCACCCGGTCTCACACAGCAATGCAGGTGACACCAGAGCCCAACTAAACCAGCAGAGTGCTATTCCA
Source organism: Balaeniceps rex (assembly GCA_013401315.1). NCBI lineage: Eukaryota > Metazoa > Chordata > Aves > Pelecaniformes > Balaenicipitidae > Balaeniceps > Balaeniceps rex. The sequence goes on from VYZW01052352.1 coordinate 130,036, forward strand.
ACATAGGTGTGTAGCGCTTCTGGGACCCAGATGGCTCCTTGTGCTTGGATTGCATTGTGCCCTGCAATCACCCACATAAAGCTACCTTTTACTACACTCTGTGCGTCATGTAAATATATTACCCAACCAGGCTTAGACATAACTTTGTCATTTCATTGTGGCCTCTTTGTCACATTCAATTCTCCTGTACTTCATTCACATGCTTTTAAAACAAAGAGCTCCTGTTCAACCAGTTCTTGCAATGTAAGAAACGATCTAGACTGCAGACTGGACTAACTCTTTCTGTAGCTGCGCATCCTCCTTTGAATGGCAACTCTAAGACAAGGATCTTGTCCTTTTGTTTTTGTCAAACACACACAAGCGCTTTTAAAAATGACATGCAGTTTGTATCAGTTGCAGGACTAACAAAGGAATTACAGGGACAAATAACAGCTTCCGGGCTTGAACTTGGCAGAGAAGTTCAAAAGAGATTAGATGTCATTTAGCGTCACACTGTAAGCCCTGGTGTGGAGAAAATGGAAACTAATTGCACTGGCAATAAGGAACAAGAAAGATGAAGGATCTGATATATCGTGTTTCTTCTTACTTCCTGTTAACACACAATTCCTGATCCGGGGAAAACATTTCCCTCACCAATTGCCCCTACAGTATTTTAATCAGGAAAAAACAGAAATAAAAACACAAGGTAGTTTTATCTTCTTGCGAGTGTCCAGAAAAATCTTCAGTCTACAAATACGTACAATCACAACTCCACTGGATAGCACAAGAGTGGTCATACTGGGTCAGAGCAAAGGTCCATCCAGCTCAGAGTCCTCTCTCCCACAGTGATCAAAAGTGGATTAATGAGAAGATTATAAAAATCTCCAGAACAAGCATATGCTGATATTTCCCATAGATATTCTCAAAGCCTCCAAGAATTTGTAGCTCGGGCATTTCCTCAGCCAGAGGTGATTGCTAAATGTTTAACAACCCTTGGTAGCTTTGTTTTCCATGAGCCTGTGCAGTCTCCCTCCAAGTTCTATGAACTTTTACCGCCCGCCATGTCCCACAGCAAGAAATCCCACAGCCTAATTACAAGCCATGTGCAAGAACCACCTTTTTGT
>VYZW01052354.1:0-25107 GCA_013401315.1 Balaeniceps rex
GCCGCCATTTCGCGGCGCTCCAACAAAGGGCCGGGGCGGGTTGGAGAGGGACGCGGAGGCCGCGGTTGTGTAGGTCTGGTCAGTCGATTTTTTTCGACCTGGGGGAGGTGACTATGGCGTAACATTTCCTGTGGAATAGCAGTTTCCTTTTGGAATAACTTTGGAGCCTTGGAGGGTTCCGGTATACCGGCTTAGCAGCTTTATCGTTTCGGGAGGAGATGCTGATTTTAGCTTGGGGTCTGTCGGCATCAGGAGTCCACGGCGCGGGAGCTGCTGCACTGACTCCCGGAGGCACGACCGGTGTAAAAAGCCCTCAAACCCTGTGTGCGCACACGCATTCTTATTTTTTCTGTCTTAGTTCTCAAATTTACCATGAATGTATATTTGAGGGTATTTTTATTTGTTCTCGAAGGATCAAATAAATGCTATTCCAAGCATTCGCTACTTACTGTCTCTTTCTTGTCAGGAGGTTTTCCCTGGTTAATTATACCTGCATGCAATACACAGGTCTATTTTTTGTGTTTGGTTGGTCAGGTATTTGTCATTTTGTTTGATCCTCCCCACCTTTTCCCCGTTTCCTAATGGGTCCCCATTACTACAGTTTTTCCTGATTGTGAAAAGTTTTTGCTTTGTAATTTCACCGCCCTTTCCCTTTGAGCTGTCACTTTTTTTTTCTTTTTTTTCCATTTTTTGTCCTTTTTTTATCCTTTTTTCTTGAAATAATTTTCTCTTTGTTTGGGGCTTTGGGGGGGAATTTTTTTTCCTCTCTCTGTATGTTACTGTCTCTCTGTATGTATGTCTCTCTCTCCCCGTTCTATGTATGTTATTAATTCAGCTTATGTTTGGCCACCATTTTGACAAGTCTATTTTCATGTGTACATAGTCAGCTTTGTAGTGTTTGTATCAGCCTTTATTAATATAACCTGATTTAGTTCTACAGAAATAGCAAAGATGTATTTATCTTTGCATATCAACCTTAATGGTGCTGTTGGCACAGGCGAAGCTCCTTGGTTTATGTTAGAATCACCATGTCTTCGCACATTATGTATCAGTTCACTTACTGTTTGAGGAAAAAAAAGAATTGTTATGCAGCCTTTTTTTCTCCCCTATTTACGGGTTACAGCATGAATAGAATACAACAGAGAGCTCAGTAAAGGTTCTGCATAACTATAAAGTCTATTCTTCCCTGCCTATTACTTCTCTCAGTATTTAATAGCATACACCTTTTCCCTGGTAGTGATTAGTGTGGTTTATCCCTCTTTGTCTAGATTCAAAGGATCTATTTTGTTCATTTCAGGACTGCTGAAAGAATTATTTTTCCCTCCCCATCTGCTATATTTGTTTTTAATCATGTAATTTTTTGCACATTTCTTCTATAGCTTTGCTTTCATTTCACCTAATGACTTCAATTGCTGTAGGTGTTAATATTCTTGTAGATTATCGACGTAAAAAATTTAATTCTTTTTATGTGGTTTAGTGGGAATAGGTATTCTTCCTTGCAAGCTGCCCTGTTCACATCCTATGCCTAGTTTTGATTGGCACATTGTCAAAAATTTCCAAGCTCTTTTAGCATCCATTTGTTGCTTCTTTTTAGTTCACTAGATCTCTTTTTGTGACATTTATTGTGCGGTTAATATTTTTTCCATAAAATTTAACCTTTTCTTATTTTTGCATCATACTTTCTTATTCCTATCTATATTAGAATTCCTTAAACAATCAACTTTTCATCCTTATCTAGGGCCCATTACTACTTAAGAGTGACAACCCAATGAAGAACCGAAACAGCTATGTGATTTGTTCCTCACCTAAGCAATAGCTTAGCTTCAAAAGGGATAAAACCACAGATGATCTGAAGTGTGAATTTTTATTACGACCGATTTTACACAGAATCTTTGTAGATATGATAGCAATGTACAGGCACAAGGAATAGATTGCTGTATTACAGTGTGCTTGGGTTATTTGAGGAAATATTATTCTATATTTCATGATCGTTAAAGTCAAGATATGCTTACCCCATTTTATCTTTTCCATACCAAACAATAGACAGTTTATTTTCTTGTTTTTATTTTAGCATAATGTATGTGTGTGGTATCTTTCTAAACTTTTCACTGGCGGCTGTAGGTATAAAGTAACAGTGTATATATTATTGAAGTGTTGGTGCACTCCTGAAAATAGACAAAATTAAACCAAAAGGAGGGGCATACATCCTGCTTACAGGAGCTCAAACCTTTCAATCTTCTGGAAAAGAAGGAAGGAGCTCAGCAATCTGCATTGATTGAATTCTGGAGTAACACTTCATTTCCTAATATGACAGCTTGGTCTCGTATTTTATGGCCAATGTTCATCCTTCACTCCTGGTGCTTCATTTCCATGGATTTCATAACTCAAAACCAACAAGTGAGTATATGAACAACCCATTAATTTTTTTTCTTTTTTTTTTTTTTTTTTTAACAATTCAGCTTTTCCCATTAATTGAGACAGTATGGGAAGGGTGAAAAGTTCTGGTTTCCTCTTCCTGATCAGGCAGCATTAGTTGGAAGAGCCTTGAGATGTCTCCCGTGATGTGGGAAGTGGGAAGGCATCCAGGGGACACTGGAGTGAATGAGCAGGTTAGGTGAGGGCAGGAAGGAGCGAGAAAGCGACTCTACTCCACTTCCCACCCTAGGTTTGTCATAGCAGATCGTAGTGCTCCTCTTCCTTTCATCAGCTTTCAGTCTCCTATCCTGCCATTCCTGCTAATGCTCCTGACCTTACCAGAAGACAACCATCCCCTTGAGGAGGCTGTTGAATAAAGTGAATTTCAAAATTTGTTTTCTCTTCAGTGATCTACTTTTCTTTGGGGTTTTGAGGAAAAGTGTTTAGCTGTTGTCTGAATCACAGAATCATTTGGTTGGAAAAGACCTTTAAGATCATTGAGTCCAACTGTACCTGTCCACTACTAAACCATGTCCCTAAGCACCTCATCTACCCGTCTTTTAAATACCTCCAGGGATGGCGACTCAACCACTTCCCTGGGCAGCCTGTTCCAATATTTGACAACCCTTTCCATGAAGAAGTTTTTCCTAATATCCAATCTAAACCCCCCCCTGGTGCAACTTGAGGCCATTTCCTCTCGTCCTATCACTTGCTACTTGGGAGAAGAGACCAATACCCACCTCACTACAACCTCCTTTCAGGTAGTTGTAGAGGGCGATAAGGTCTCCCCTCAGCCTCCTCTTCTCCAGGCTAAACAACCCCAGGTCCCTCAGCCGCTCCTCATAAGACTTGTTCTCCAGACCCTTCACCAGCTTTGTTGCCCTTCTCTGGACACGCTCCAGCAACTCAATGTCCTTCTTGTACTGAGGGGCCCAAAACTGAACACAGTACTCGAGGTGCGGCTTCACCAGTGCTGAGTACAGGGGAAGGATGGACTTCCCTACTCCTGCTGGCCATGCTTTTTCTGATACAAGCCAGGATGCCGTTGGCCTTCCTGGCCGCCTGGGCACACTGCTGGCTCATATTCAGTTGGCTGTTGATCAACACCCCCAGATCCCTCTCCACCAAGCAGCTTTCCAGCCACTCATCCCCAAGCCTGTAGCGTTGCATGGGGTTGTTGTGGCCCAAGTGCAGGACCCGGCACTTGGCCTTGTTGAACCTCATGCGATTGTTCACAGCCCATTGGTCCAGCCTGTCCAGGTCCCTCTGTAGAGCCTTCCTACCCACAAGCAGATCAACACTTCCTCCCAGCTTAGTGTCATCTGCAAAAGGAGAAGGAGCTGCTGATCTCTCGGTAGAGCTGCCAGCACATGTATTTTCGGTTCATTAGGAGAATTAATATCAACTTAGAAAGTCTCCGTGGTGTGTTTATTTAAACCAGCCAAAAGTATTGTGATAGAAATGTTACAAATTGGGGATATAGATTTGCTTCGCCTCCTAAAGCAGTAGCTTGTGATAAATGTGCTATTTTACTTATGTGAGAAGTTTGTGAGGGAAAGGAATAAAACTGCATCACATTCTCAAGGAAATATAAGCGTTCTCAGAGCATAATCACAGGAAATGTAGAAGTCCAGGTAAACACAGAGATGTATTTTCACCTACAGTAACAATCAACATGATGAAAATATTGCAGAAGTTGTCTAATTCAATGAAAATAAAGAAATAAGTGTTGTAAGTTGCATCACAAATTTGTTAATTAAAGCACAAGCAAAACTGATGCTCTGTGCATCCCACTCATATGGAGACTCCAAGCTGTCAATCTCTGCCCAGGCCATCAACCTACACCTCTGCACTGGCCATCTGCAAGGCCCATTGGCATGACTGGTGGTTATCCCCTCAATATAAAGGAGAATCCCACATTTTGCACCTGACAGTTCAATATGCCCCTAAAGTACTGCTGGACTGCCTGAATTTTGGTCAGCTCAACCCTAGTTCCTGTTCTCGTTTACTTGGACTAACCTGATGGACCTGGCACCTAGACTGACTGCTCCCCATGGGTCTGTCTGCCCCAGGGCACAGCAGAATTTCTTCTTGGGTGTGCATTTGCCTCCAGGCTCTACTTGCAACTGTGTGCTGAAGGCCATTGCTGGTGCATTCAAAGTCACTTTCCTCCAGGTGGAAGCTGGAAATCCTCATGCAGCGTGGATCGTGGCAGCTGCTACCCCAGTAACAGTGGGGTCCATCTCTGACAGAGCTTTATAAGCCTCACTAAAATCATATATGTACTTATTAATTACTGACACTTAAAAGTGTTACCTTTTCATGCATTGGTGTGTTTATGCAGTAACCCGCAGTTGCCCCTGTTCGCAGAGATGGCTGAGGGATAGCTCAGGCTGAAAGCAAAAAAAAAAGCAGCACATAGGAGAAAGTTACAAAGTCCTTTACAAGGTAATGACCTATTTTCCCCCCTGTTTTTCAATGTATAATAATTAACCATTAATCTTAGTATTATCCTGAAGATTATCCTATGCGGCTGTTGTGCTGTTTGATACTGTCCTTTTATACCTCCAGCATGTTATACGTGCATGCATATATGCAAACACATGCACACATCTAGCATGAAATTTTCTGTTGAAATCCCCCCCACCTGAAAAAGCTTTAGAGCTGCTCTGATGTAGCTGCAAAGTCCTTCAGCGGTTAGCAGTCTGTACACACACAGTGAGTGCCTGGGACTAACAACTAATGGTAATTTCACCACCTATAGAAACATGTGGACTTGGACTTCTGGATCACAATGGATGGTGGCAAATCAAACGACCCTTTTGGTGATAAACAAAATCTCCATTTGCCAGATCTGCAACAGTGCTCTTGCCATGACCTTTATGGCATACACATCTTGGGCTCTCCAAGCTTTAGGTGCTTTGGATGTCATTAAATGAAAATAAACTTCAGCTTTCTCATTTATTCACTTTTTTTTTTTACCATAATTTTCAGTTTCACTGCCTGTCTTCCTGCCCCCAGTCCCTGACTCAGTCTTCAGAATTGTCTCACCACCACCTTCCACCTTCATCGAACCCTCCAGGTTGATCTTAATTAAAAAAACCCTCCCACAACAGAAAACAATAAATAAAAACCTAAATAAATAGTTTGTTCAATGATCAGATGTACTAAAATGGAAATAATTTGAATGTCAAGAATCACCAGAAGACAGAGAGCAAAACAGAGGGTATTGTATCTTTGTACCATTGCAGCATTGTGTGAAATAGTTGCACCTTGAGTACCGTGCACATTTCTGGCCTCTAAATCAAAAAAGATGTAGTGTAACTGGAAAAGAAAGTTCTGAGAAAAGTGATAAAGATGATTAAAGGTCTAAAATGGCTTCCCTACTAGGGATACTAAGACACTTTCAGAAGAGACAACTACTGGGTGAAGATATTTGTTCTTACCTTCTTTACTACCTATAAGGTCAGTGGCTAAATCTATCAAATTTATTGAGATCCAATCTGATTATAAAGTTGTTTACCAACCAAAAGGTTACTGAGGCCAGGAGAGCTGTCTAAATATCATAGGTGGTTTCCTTAAGTAAACAGACCCCTTACCTCTATAGGCTTTTCCAAGGTGGTAGAGAAGAGCAGAAGATGATGAGTGAAAATGTGATGGAGTCATCCCTCTCCTCTATAGAAATGAATTCTGGAGTACACAGCTGCTTGCATAACTGTGAGCACTTCCTAACACTGTTAAATAGTTCTCATCTCTTAAAGACTTCCACACTGATCCCTGCTGGTATCAACTGCCCTTGAATTACATGCACTTGTTGAGGATCAGTTTTGTTTTTCTCACAAGGTCAAAAAAATTTCCAAGAAACAATCCCAAAAACAAACCAACCCCTCCCCCGCAAGCTCCCATTCACTTAACTGTGTTTTTTCAGGGATTCCAAGTTACTTAGTGTCCTGGTTTGTATAGATATTTTCATAGTTCTTTCACAAACTACTTGGGGAGGCAACAGAGGAAGTTCCATGGGAGCAAAAAGCTGCAGCGTGTGTAGGAAGAGGGAAGGACTTGTTTTCTATTTGAAATCTCTCCCCACATGATGAGACTAATATCGTTCACATGCAGAGTGCAGAGTTGAAATAATCAAGTTCTTAAAGAGGTGATATATAGAAATGCCATCTGCAGAGGAGAAAGGTTTGTCCGAATCAGCCTAGTTAGTATAGTAGGGTTGTTTCCGCACCATGCAGTCATGCGCCAAGTTTTCTAGGACAGAACGAATAAGGAGGGAAATGCTGCAATGATCGCGGGCTCCTTACAGAAGTAGCTTATCAAGCAGGATGGTCTGTTGCTCTCTCAGCAGTGAAGTTTGCAGAATCAANATTGGTCAGGAATTGCTGCAGCGGGGGCGCGGCGGCGCCGGGCGGGCGGTGCCTGGGGCCGCCCCGGGCAGCGCCTCCCCGCTGCGCCCCGGCAGCTGCGGCCGAGCCTCAGCTGCTTTACGGTGCTGGGGAGAAATCCCCCAAACTCATCGATCCCCCCTGTTACTCAGCTGTGCCACAGTAATGTTAGGGAGAATCTGCGAAGATGCAAAGAGAAAGACGTCCAAGGAATTACCTGTGGTTTGTGGCAATCTACTGTTCTGTTAATGTTCTATACACTCAGAACATTTATTGTTAGTGGCAAATGCAGGTTCCTGCTGTGTTTCTACAGCTATAATGCAATTGGCTTTCAGACTTCAATCCTGTCATTCAAATTTCCTGAATGTCAGCACCAGTCCCTCTGAAATTTGGGAATGGAGACATGTGAAGGTTTTTTCCATGTTTACCAATGTCTGAATTGGTCCTGTACTGTGTATCTGAGAGAAATACACAACAATATCAATTTTTTTTTTAACCCCATTTGGCATCTAAGCAGGCCTGTTTTCAAGGTGATGCCATGAAAGGGAATATGAAAAGTAAATTACTGATGATACTATTCAAAAGATTTCTGTACATTACACTAGACTTGTAAGATATTCTTACTTGATCATATTGTGGTTTGCTATGTATGGTTGCAGAAAAGTACTAAAGGATCCAATATTTGAGTGAAGGTGTTCAAGAGTAATTTATGAATAGACCTGTAAATATTTGACTTTTGCATAGACTGTGTCAGATAAATGTTCAAATAAGTTTTACAAAGAACAGCCCACAATTGGAGAAACCCTCAGTAGCAGGCAAATAATTTCATTCACTTTTGTAGTGCTCTAACATGCCTATATTTTTTGTAAATACAGTAGCCTAAAGCCACTTCTCCTTCTGAAAGGTGGTGGTGGGATTAAAAACAAACAAACAAACAAAAAAAATCACAGCTTCCTCTAAGATTGTGGAAGACTGTTTAGTACCAAGGGAGTTTGGACAAGGACTTCATGCTGTCCACAATCAGGTCATTACAGAGCAAACAAGCATAGCCTTTTTCAAGAACAACACGAGTAAGGCTTTTTGAAGGAAAGGAACGTCTAAGGACTTTTGCCATACACTGTTGTCACTATGATAAAGTTGATGAAATGTGAATGTTCTTTTATCAGTTCACACTGTTCTACTTGTTTGTCTGCATACTTGGGAAGGTTTATGCAACTGAGCATGGGTTTTGGTTTTGTTATTTGGGGTTTTTTAATATTACCTTACATATTATCTTATAGTGTTTTATGAAAAAAGAGAAAACTATGAAGTAACTACAGGTTGAATAACATTCTTTGTGAGAAGGCTATCTGAGAGATTGCACTACCTGTGCTATAGCTAGTACTTTAAAGCATAAGGATATATTTTGTGTGGACTTAAAAGTCAGAAGTAATTTAGGTCATCTATGACACTGTTTTTTCATGACCACCATCATCTGTGATGCACTGTTCTTAAATCTAAAGCCTTCCTCCTTTATGTAGAAATCTGTTTGAGAATTTAGGCTGTCTGAATAGTTGAAAAGAAATTTGGGAAGGGATCCAGATTAATTAGAAATTCAGCATCTGAACTGAAATAAAATACTTAAAGGAAACTTTAAGTCTCATCTGTCACATAAGTAAATAGGTGTTGTACTCCAATTCTCTCTTCTATTTTAATGTGTATAGGACTTCTATTTAACTATGATATGCAGACAGGATATGCTCATTTATAACAAGCATAGTGACATGAGGTAGAAGAATACCTTTCTGCATTAAATGTGGATGGCTGGTCAGAAGAAACAGGAGCAACGGTATGCACTAACTGTAGGAAAATATTCTGGTCATGTTTTCGCTGAAAAAAAGAGGATTTGGTATACAGAACTCATCAGTTTGCCTGTACTAATAAAAACATGCTAAAAACATTGTGAAAATACTGTTCGTGGCATAGAAAACAGAACATTAGTCATAAGCTGCTATGAAAGGAAACTGAGCTCTTTATATGCACCACCTCAAGGGAGAAACATAGCTAGAAAGGCAGAGAACAAAATGGTAAATTTTTGCAATTTAATGTTACTGAATGTAACTAGTTTCTAGTTTAGAAGATAATAGAAAAAATATACTTTAGACTAGATTTCAATCTGTCCGTATCTCATTTGAAAATAAAAATGTTAGAATACTTGTGGTTTTGAGTGATTTTTTTCAAACATCAGTGGGGAAAAAACCCCTCCTTCCCTAATGTCCAAGAGAAGCAAAACAGACCCACTTCCTTCGCAGGCACTTCAGTGTGAGCTTTGATCCTGAAAAGACAGAAACGCTCCCTCCTCACCGCATGTTTCCGAGGGCAAAAATGAAACCTGGGAGGCCTCTGTTTCAAAACACGGGATTTTCAAATGGCCCAATCAGGACCTGCTGCAAATCAATCCTCTGCTTCAGACCCACGCAAACTCTTCCCTCCGTACTAAATATCCACTAACAGAAGGTTATTTTGCTTAATATACTACATAAAAGAAACTGAGATTATTAAACAAAAAGTAATCCTCAGATGTTTTAAACCTAGTTCTAAGGCTCGAATTTCAGCGTGGCTACTAATAAAGACCATCTCTGAATAGTAGGTGATCAATACCTAATACTACGTCTTTCAACAAGACAGGGCTGATAAAAAGGGGAAAGAAAAAAAAAAAAAAGAAAGTCCTCTGCCTGTTTCGGGGGAAAAAAACCCAGCCAAACAAAAAAACCCCAAACAAAACCCAATTTGAAAATTATGTAAGAAGCAAATATTGTTTAAAACCAGCCCCGCGATTCTCATCTTGTTTCCAAGCAACAGTGCAGCCCGGCACTCCTGTGTTACCTTCCTTTGCTTGAATAACATTTTCGATTAACACATCGCCACAATGACTCACTCCTCTGCCTCCTGAGGGAGGACACTGCAAAAAGAAGCAATTTTCCTCGCCTTATTTCTCAAAGGGCACTTTTAAAGAACAAAGAAAGCACACACACACCGCCCCCCCGAGCCCTCAGGCAGCCTCGTTCGGAGAGTTCCAGCTCCGGGCGGTGCATTCCTGGCTGCCCTTCCGGCAGTTTTGTTTCTTCCGCATAAAACACTGCTGAATGAAAAAGAAATGAAAAGCCTGTTTTATCTATATCTGCCTAACAAAGAAGGGAATGCGGTGTCCCTTACAGTGGAAGAAAAAAAAAAAATAATCCGTTCCGAGGAAACACAGAAGGGAGAGGCGCTTTCGCTATCTTTCAGCGGGGCGGACTCCTCGAGGCACCAATGGCGGAGAGGCTCCTCCCTATAAATTCCAACCTCTCGGTGATTATCTTTATTTATATCCCCATGACACCCTCCCTCCCTTTTTGAAACCTGCCTCTGACCATGTCCGAGGCCCGCTGCTCCGACCCCCACATCCAAGAAGCCGAAGGCAGCAGCCAGCGGCTCCAGGGCCACCGAGCTGATCACTGAGGCCGTGACCACCTCCAAGGAGCGCAAGGGGCTCCCACGCTCAAGAAGGCCAAGGCAGCGGCAAAGAGCCTTAAGAAGCCGGCAGCCGCCACGGCCAAGAGTCCCAAAAAGGCAACTAAGGCTGCCAAGCCCAAAAAGGCGGCACCGCAGAGCACTGCCAAGCTGAAGGAGGCAGCGCCAAGGAGGCCATACTGTAAGAGGAAACGAAACTTTTGCAGATAAAGCCAACAGTGCTTTCTAAATCCACCCACGCTGTCAGAAGGAAAAAGAACTGAAACATCGGTTCAAGCCTAGACTGGTACACGATGATCCCCTACCGTGCATGTATGTGACTCTCCATAGTGCTTCTATACAAACTCATACACTGTGGAAAAGTAAACTTTAGCCTATTTTATTTTAACTCGTGATCTGATCCTCCATTACGATTTCCACCACCACCCCACCCCCCCATCACTTACTGAGAATAGCTGACGCTGTCCTTTGGAAACAACCCCGACTTAGTCAGGGGACAGCATCCCAGTGAAACACTTAAAATTCTATGACTATTACCTGAAAGCTGTAGGCGGCGAACAAGCAAAAAAAAGTGCCTCATGAGGCAGAAAAACAAAACAGCCACCACACACAAAGGCGCTCGGACTCCTTTTCCACGGGCGAACGAAGGGCAGCAGCGGCTGCGCCAGGAGGAAAGCGCGCCCCGTCCCGCCCCGGGTTTGAAAACCGCGCGCTGCCGCCGGATTGGCGAGCGGCGGCCCCGCCCCTCGCCGCGGGTGGGCACGGAGACCCCGCCCCCTCTTCCACCCCCCGCCAGAGCCCACCTCCGCCGGGATTAACGGCGCTTCCCCCCACTGAAACCATGGAGCGGGAGGCACCGAGCCCACCCTTGCCGTATTCTCATCTACACTCCTTAACACCATGCTCCGGTGACTGATCTCATCAATCTTAAATACTGTCTTTTATTGTTTTTTTCAGAAAAACGGAACCGAGACACGTTTACGTAAGTACGTTAACTTCCTCGAGAAAAATGCACGGACCTACACCGATCGGTGAAACAAAATTGAAGCTATATATAGAAATAATTTATATTTCAGAAACCTTCACTCTACACCTAAAAAGTTTCCAGGTACAAAATATAGTTTCCGGAGAAGCGAGTACTGGGAGGCTCAGGTGTTCCTGCTCTTTCTGGGAAGATGTGGGTGGCTCTGAAAAGAGCCTTTGTGGTGTTTGTTGAAAGGAGTTTTACTTGGCTTTAGCCTTGTGGCTGTCGGTCTTCTTGGGCAGCAGCACGGCCTGGATGTTGGGCAGCACCCCGCCCTGCGCGATCGTCACCTTGCCCAGCAGCTTGTTGAGCTCCTCGTCGTTGCGGATGGCCAGCTGCAGGTGGCGGGGGATGATGCGCGTCTTCTTGTTGTCGCGGGCCGCGTTGCCCGCCAGCTCCAGGATCTCGGCCGTCAGGTACTCCAGCACGGCCGCCAGGTACACCGGGGCGCCGGCGCCCACCCGCTCCGCGTAGTTGCCCTTGCGCAGCAGACGGTGCACGCGGCCCACGGGGAACTGCAGCCCGGCCCGCGACGAGCGCGACTTGGCCTTGGCCCGCGCCTTCCCGCCCTGCTTCCCGCGGCCCGACATGCCTCGGAATGAAGTTCAAAAACAAACAAACAAAAAAGCTACGCAAAAGAGTAAAAAAGCTGCGAAAAAAGAAGAAATGCAGCCAGAGCTCCCACCCTGCCTTTTTATCCCTTCTTTCTGGGGTTCGGTGGGACTTCTGATTGGCGGAGGCTGCGATTGTGAAGTTCACCAATGGGAAGATAGATGAAATAGCGACCAATCGAAGGTGCTGAGTGTTTTGACATCACGAACCCGGAGTGTCCAATAGACAAGAACAGCCTTGAGTCATCTTATTTGCATACCGTCCCTATAAATATGGGTGTCGCTGCTATTGTATTTACGTCGTTCCTGCGGTAGACAGGTAGTGACAGACTTGTAAAATGCCGGAACCAGCTAAATCCGCTCCTGCTCCAAAGAAGGGCTCGAAGAAAGCCGTCACCAAGACGCAGAAGAAGGGTGACAAGAAACGTAGAAAGACTAGGAAGGAGAGCTACTCTATCTACGTGTACAAGGTGCTGAAGCAGGTGCACCCGGACACAGGCATCTCGTCCAAGGCCATGGGCATCATGAACTCGTTCGTCAACGACATCTTCGAGCGCATCGCCGGCGAGGCGTCGCGCCTGGCGCACTACAACAAGCGCTCCACCATCACCTCGCGGGAGATCCAGACGGCCGTGCGTCTCCTGCTGCCTGGCGAGCTGGCCAAGCACGCCGTCTCCGAGGGCACCAAGGCTGTCACCAAGTACACCAGCTCCAAGTAAATCTGTTCGAGAGATCATCTAAACCAAAGGCTCTTTTAAGAGCCACCCACATATTCAGTAAAAGAGTCGTTCACACTGATTTGGTTCGGTGAGTGGTACTTGTGTTTAGTGCTGTTCTAGTTCTCAGACTAGGACGTACTGTTTAACAGTAGGGAAAATGTTTGTCACGTTAAAGTACCGGTAATGATATGGGTCGTCTTGCATGTGCCCTAGTGTGCATCGTGCAGGTCTATAAAAACAATGTTAAGCACCTAATCAAGTTCTAAAGCTATTAAAGTTTTCTGTTCTCATTTTAGAGTAATTAGCTCTTTTTTTTTTTTTAAGTACAGATAAATATGCACGGTAGTATTTAGCGTGTTTGGGGTTTTTCCCTGCCATTCCGATACGAAATAAAGCAGTTTGCTTTTTTTTTTTTTACAGCAGCCTTACTCCAGTGCACTTTATACCTTTTCTCCTAAAATGTCATCGTTCCCTTTAAATGTTAGCTGTCATTCTTGAACGATTTGGCTGCAAGCCAGAGCAGCTTGTTTACTCAGAGAGCTCCACAGGGATTAGTCTGTGTACGTGTGATATTTGGAAGACAATGTTGCATGAAATTTATCACGCCATGCACAGCGGAAGTGAAATCATATAGAGAAAAATAATTTTATTAGTGTCAGAGATTTCATATGGAAATGGCATAGTTTTTTGTGTTGTCTCTTTAACAGAGAATAAGCGCAGCAGAACGAAGAGGTTCCTCGTAACCCTTTAAGTGACAACGTAATATGAGAATAAAAGTAAAGAATAAGAGATGCTTTCGGGGGGCGGGGGGGGGAAGTGAATGAGAGCGCTTTATCGAACATCCCGTGGCGCAGGATGCGCAGGGAAGGCTGTTTTTTCGAAAAAGCCTTTTGCAAGGGGCCCGAAATCCTGGCTGCCCGGGACAGAGGCAGCGATAAAAGCGCCTGCTGCGGGGCCGGAGTAAAAGCTCTGCGGCCGCTGGCAGATTACCGCTGTGGCAGAGCGCGCTGCTGCTGCCGGCCCCGCTCGGCGGGGCAGAGCTGAGGGACAAGAGAAGCCGGAGCGCCGCTGCCGCCAGCGGGGGAGGAGGCTGCGGAGCGGGAAGCGGCCGTTACTCCCCCCTCCCCCGCGCCGGACGGCGGGCTTTTCAAATCCTTCCCCATTGACCAATGGAATTTGCGCCTTCCCACTAGCCAATCACAGGGCGGTGATGGCTATAAATAGCGGGCCCCGCGACTGCCTTTCATAGAGGCACTTGTTACTTGGTGCTGAGCAGCTCTTCGGGGGAGGATGGCGCGCACGAAGCAGACAGCGCGTAAGTCGACGGGCGGGAAGGCGCCCCGCAAGCAGCTGGCCACCAAGGCGGCCCGCAAGAGCGCGCCGGCCACGGGCGGCGTGAAGAAGCCGCACCGCTACCGGCCCGGCACGGTGGCGCTGCGCGAGATCCGGCGCTACCAGAAGTCGACGGAGCTGCTGATCCGCAAGCTGCCCTTCCAGCGGCTGGTGCGGGAGATCGCGCAGGACTTCAAGACCGACCTGCGCTTCCAGAGCTCGGCCGTGATGGCGCTGCAGGAGGCGAGCGAGGCCTACCTGGTGGGGCTCTTCGAGGACACCAACCTCTGCGCCATCCATGCCAAGCGTGTCACCATCATGCCCAAGGACATCCAGCTGGCCCGCCGTATTCGTGGCGAGCGCGCTTAAGCTTCTAGCGAACACATCTTTTAGGCTATCGAAAACCCAAAGGCTCTTTTAAGAGCCACCACTTGGCCATTAAAGAGAGCTGTAGCACTCTTAGTCCTGTGTAGGAAGTGATGTTTCTCTGTGCACTTCAGGTAGCTTTACAGTGACCAAAGAGCCCAGTTCTCATCAAGTAAGTGCCAAATGAAATCTGGAAGTTGTGTTTCGGAGGGGCTGAAAAGGATCCTTGAATGTAACAACAGTGCGGTGTGATAAGTTCCTGCTGAGGTAGGTGATAGTGCCAGCATAAATCTGCATTTAGGGTGAAAATAGCTTTCTATACCTTTTTTTTTTTCAGAGATCTTACTTTTTAGCTGTTAAGGAGAAAAGTTGTAATCGTAGGCTTTTTTTTTTGAAGGAGCAGATATTTAGCTCTTAAAGACTTCTATATATTTTTTCTTTTTGCTTGCGTGTCTTAAAAGTGTTCATACAAACTGAGTTTGTAAAGGTGACTTAACAGAGCTCTGCATTCTGTATTAGAAAAGGTGTGTTCAGAGGTAAATATATTGTAAGTGCTTCTTGCTGTGCTACGTTTACTTCATGTTCTTACGGTAACAACGTCACGGTTTATTGTCCTGACAGAAATATTATCTTCGTTTCCAAACCCTTCTTTATTTTTTGGGGGGGAGGGGGGCGTTTTGTTTCTAAGGCCGAAGAAGTCCTCTCCCACCCTTCCGGGAAAGGCGCTCGGTCGGTAGGTGTTTCCTCAGTGCTTTATAGCTCGTGGTCTGATTGTCCCTGTCGCGAGCGACGTCCCCTGGGCATCTTCGGTCCTTCTCAAGCACTTTTCTTTTATTCCCGAGATAAATATTATCTTTCCAGAGAGAGTTGGGGTAGGGCGATGGCAAGGGTTATTTCTGCAACTGCACTTTTCAAAGGAGGTGTGCTTTCTGCTGGTGCCTTCTCTGGGACACAGTCGTGGCATCCTTGATGGTTTTGGGTATTCTGTCTGAATTATTTGGATAAATCTTCTCCATTTGTGTTTAGGCTCCCAGAAATGTCTGCTGAACTGAGCACAGAGGAAGCATTTTCCAAGGAGTGTTAGAGATTAAAAACTTGACATCGAGTCCATAATTATTGTTAAACGGAGACTCTTCCCTGTCACTCATTCAGTGATTCAGTGATTTTTTTTTTTTTGTGAACCTACCTACTCAATAGGTCTATAATAGCTGCATGAAAAATGTAGATTTCCAAGATTATCTCTGACTTTCCGACGCCTTTTATTTTTTTTTTTTATACTGAAGGCTTTTTTATGTAATTTGGAGTTTGCTGTTCCACTGAAGTATGGGGAAAATCTCTTTGGTTTTTCAATGCTCCAAATGAGTAGCTGTGCCTTTAAGAAGCGGTTGGACTGAGTTGAATACAGCCTTCATTTCAACCGAGAAAAAAGGAGCCAAGGAGAATTGCGTAGACGAAACATTTCTTTTGGAAAGCCTAAACCAGCAAGACTCTTAATTTTCTGTTAATTGCTGATACGCTTCATCTTCGGAAATCTTCCTTTCTGTGTGTCAGGAACTTGGACTCTGCAGCAAAATCTGACCAATCAAGTGCCTCGACACACCATTTTCTTTCCCTTGTTTTTCTCACTTTCAGCCATTTTCTGTTACTTAACCTCGGAGGGATAAAAGGGGGGGGGAGGTATCGAGAATAGTACTTTAGGAATTGAGATATTTTATGTGATTTATTCCCCCCTTTATTTGTTCAATGACATAGGATTTGTGTTTTTCAGAACAGATTTTTTTTTTGCAGTAGATGATTACCAGTGTGATTGCAGAAATGAGTCTTGGTGAAAGAAAACTCATTTCCTATTACTGTCTGGGATATCGAGAGATCTATTTGTTTATCTAAACTTGTTTACGTAAGTTTATTATAAAAATATTAATTCAAGTAAATAGCTGGTTTTAATATTTCATATAGCGGATATTTAATATCTTATATAAGCTAAGGGTCAGAGTACTTAATTTCAGCAGAAGTTTTGGACAAAAATGATGCTTTTTTGCATGTTCAAGAAATCAATGATTTTTGAGGAGTGAGAAAGGGAAACAGTTTTTATTGGTTTTAATCTCTATCACTTTTCTTCTAGTTTTTTGAAGACCTTGGACTGTTTTAATAAATATACTATTACTTGGACTCATTCTAAGAGTTGCCTGCCTGAATCATAAAAAGCACTAACACTGCATCAGCTGAGAAGGAAACAGATGTGTAAGGTTTTTTGCAGGAAGGATGAGCTCATATGAACCCCAAATTATAATGCCTGAGTCTGAAGTAGTTTTGGGGTATAATACATCATGAAAGGACACTGATAATAACTTACCATAGCTTGTCCTAGTGGGCCAGGCTAGCAATTAGAAAGAATTTACTGTGTGGATTTTGAAGTCTAACAGCTGCAGATGGTTGTAGTAGTGATATGGGGAACAGTGGTAGACTGATTATAGCTTATACAGTGGGCTTTTCTCTTCCTTACCCAAGTGACAAATCCTATCTGGAACTCTATCAATTTGCATATGGTGTTGAATCACTTAACTATAAAAGAACAACAACAAAAATCCCAAATCAGATGTAGGTTGGGGGGAAAAAATCCTTTCGTAAGATATGAATAAGAGCTGATATCAAGAATATTTAAGTGGGGTGTTTTGGGCAAGGATAAATTATTTAATGAATTGATAGACATGTAGCACTTGTTATAAAATTCAGGGAACCTGAACATCAGCTAAGTCTGATACAGAATAGCTCTTGGAAGGTTTTTGCTAAAACAAAAACCCCAAACACACCACAAATGGGAAATAAAACTGAATTTGCCATAGACTGTTTATTTGGTGTAACATTTCTTTAGTCTAAGACACACACAGGTGACTTAGTGTGAGATTTCCTAACTCAAAGTGAGAATAAAAGTGTGGAGGCTCCTCTGGTACCAGCAAGGTCCAGCAACATTTCTGTGGTTTTTTGCAGGAGAGTTTGAGCTAATGAATGCTGCCGGGTAGGAGCTGGCTGTGCTCAAGACCAGTGTGCTGACTAGCTGAGGACTGGCTTGCAAACTGCTGGTGCTTTGCCCTCGTGTGGCTGTTGGTAATCATGAAAGGTGCTTTTGCAGGTGACTTTAGATGCCCAGTGAGATATTGGGCTAAGATTGTTCCTGGTTGTTTATCTATCCTCCATGAGTGATCTGGTACTGTGTTTGTATGATCTGGCTCAAATCACTGTTTGGAAGAATATACTTCCTATCAGTCCAACAGGAAACATAGAGCATAACCACTGAGGTCCTAGTGAAATACTTCCTTTCAACAGAAATATATAAAAGAAGGTCTGATGAACGCATCTTTCTAGGACAAAAATATTTGAATCGGCCCTACTTGACACTAGTTTCTGAAAAACTCTGAACAGATACATTCATATGGAATAAAGAGGTCAGGCTTACATTTGAATTAACTATTGTAATGTAAAAACTTTGTAAAGGTGATATGGTGGTTTCCATGCAAGCCAGTATGTAAAGGTAAATCGTAAACATCCTATCAATGCTTTTTATTTGCAAATCCCTCTTCAGGGCTGCTTCACAAGTGAATCACCTCTTGATTACAGTCTTCAGTAATCACAAACAGTGAAGTCTCAGCTCTCCTAACCAACCTGGGCAGCACTGCCTTGCTGCATCTTTTTTTCCTCTTTCCTCCCCCTCTTCCAAGTCATGTTGTGTCTTCAGCTGGGTATAAGCATCTTTCAGATTGTAGATGTACAAACATCATTGTCACAGCAGTATGAATATTTGCTAAGTTTTCATATTATATATACATGAGCTTTAGGAAGAAGTTTGTCAGCTGCTATTGTTGAGGATTTGCGTGAGGGCCACCATAACAGGGCTTGACCCTAGGATCCTAATGTAAGGTCCAAGTGAAGGTTTCCAATTCCTCTTTTATTAGTTGTCAGGTTACAGCTTGAGCTGGGTGCCTCTGGAGATGGACCCCTACACCAGATTGGGCCCCTCAGTTACACCTGTACCACCCAGCACTAGATCCCCAAGTCCAATCACTTAATTCTGGTTGGTGGTCTCTTGATTTCTTATTGGTTTCCACCGTTGCTGGGTTGTCCTTATGAGGTTACCTCATTCTCTTGGAATTGTTTCCTTAGTTGTTATCTTCTTCATTCTTCTTGCATCTGCTGGTTTCAGCTAGTTCTGTGTTAGCAGCATTAGTTTTATCAAAAAGTTTACTCTCGGTCACCTCTTGCAGCCTAAGGTTTCAACTACTTTAGTTATTAGTGCTAAGCTACTAATATTAAATGAGACTATTCAGAGAGAAGAGTACAGTTAATCAAACTTCTTTTATAACTCCATAAAACAATAGTCAAATGGGAAGCTCTATTCTCAGCAAAGCTGTTACTGAAGTAAAAATGACTAGTAATAAAAAACCAACCTACTCAAGGAACATAATGCATGAACAAATGCAAACTAAATTTGATTAAAAACAGCTGGTAGATGAAAACTGTAAGATCAATTTGATACCTTGGCTTTGAGATGCAGACTCTGCTGTTGTTAATATAATAAAAATAATAGTGTTAATAAAAATAAGAGTGTTGTTAGTGTTCTGTATATTGTGAAAGATGCATTGTCCTAGTTCTAAAATTGGGTCCAACAAGCATTTCCACACCTTTTAAAAAGTTAGGAAAATGTAACACGGTATAGACCACAAAGAACTGTAGCAGGTACTGTTTGCCAGCACAAAGTTCTTTGTAATGTGAAAGTCCAGGAGAAGAGACATTTCTAGCCTTTTTAATCTCCTTTATCCAGGGACAGTTATTGTTTATAGCATGGCACTGTGGCAAAGTCCCTAAGCATCCAGGTTGCAGCCTGTGTGAAAACTCTCACCTTCCACTGTAGGAGTATTCTAATGTCCTAGGTAACAGTACAGAGCTGCTGTGTGCAGCAGCATTACGAGGGACACCTTCCTGGCTTTTGGTGAACACTTTACTATTCTGTAACTGCTAAATTCTGAAGTATTAACCTCTCTCAGAAAAGAGTGGTGGCCTTTAAAGCTCTGGTGAGTACTTGTACAACATTAATAACTGAAACAGTGATATGTGAAAAAATTCGCCTTTGTTCAGAAACGTGAAAAGAAACCCCCACATATTCCCAGAACTCTGGAAATAGGCAGTATATGCAAGCACCAGAAAGAAGAGCAGAAGAATAGTTGTATGTATGGAGGGTGTCAATTGCACCCAGATAGTAGGTAATCAAGATCCCAGAATATTTACCTGCAGCTTGTCTGGGATTCCCAGGCTGTGAAAACAAAGCACAGCATAAAACAAGGGACAGTATAAACTAAAGCAATTGAGAGAAGATAATGATCAGTCCTGGACCAAGAAGGCATTCAGCTATGTAGACAACAGCTGGTGAGTAAATTCTAATGGTCACAGAAGTGTTAGAGGTTGGAGAAACAGAAGAATAGAATTGCTGTTAGCTTCTAAACCGCACAAGAGGCCATTTAAAGACAAGCACATCATAGCCAACGCTTCCCCCTGCCTGGAGACCTGCCGAGGGCTGACAGCAAGCATTCCTTGTCCTGCCTGTCCCTGCAAGAAACACTGGCCTGACCACTGCGAAACTTACCTGGTGTTTTGAGCCTGCGTGTGTTTCAGGATGCATAAGTGAAATCATTTTTGCTTTAAAATAAAAATGCCTTCTCTTCTTTGTATGTTCTTGCACTGAACTTTGCTGCAGCACATCAGTGTTTAGGTGGTGTGTGGGCTTTTTGTTTCAGCTTTTTTTTTTTTTCTTCCTCTCCTTTTTCTTAACATCGGTTAATAGTTAATCATAGAGAAAGAGCTATTTCCGTTATCCAGCTTTCAGGCAGTGGTAGCATATGGCTTCAGTTCCAGAACTGATTCCCTGTCTTGAAGGTTGTTTTTCCTCCAAGCACTGTGACAAGTTGTTAGCACAGGACTAGGAAGATGCTAAAGGAAGTTTGTTACTGGAATAGATCACCCCATCTTTATACATGAGCAAAGACTGTAGTATACAGGGCTGTGTCTTCTGTTATGAAGCTGAAAGGGTTAAACCCCGACAATCCCTGACTCAGACCTTACTGTAAGCATCCTTGTTCTCTTGTGTTTTCTACCCCTACAAAGACAACTTTAGGTATTTGCTGAGCAGAGTTGATAACTAGGATAGGTATTTCGAAGAATGCAACTTCTTGCCTGACAGGATTAAAACAGACTTTGAATAAGCTTGTTAGGCTTCCTATGTAAAATCACTGATAACATAGACTCAGGACATCAGTGCCGAGATAAGCACTGGAGGAACTAGTTTAAACCAACCCCTTGTAATAGTCCAAGACCAAAGGACTGATGAGCCAATTCAATGACTATATATGGGCAAAGGAGACCCAAAGTTCAACCAGTGGACAGGTGAGGAAGACCACCAGAGACCACCGGAGGACCCCCGAAGACCACCAAAGAGGACAACTATGCATGCAGATTGAACATTTGCATATGTTAATGAATTCTCAGAAATCCTATGACTATGTATGACCTTACAGCGTATAATCTTTGGAAGTTTACCAAATCACTGGAGCACTCATGGTGGAACAATCCCCAGTGCTGCCCAGCGCTGTAATAAGGGATGCCTGCTTAATAGTAACTTTGTTGCTATTGAGTTTTATTTCAGGAACTTTCTGGATACTCTTACAGGGAGATTTGGACTTTGAAGGGTAGTATCCACGAATTTTTGTATCAAAGCCACTGATGCACCTGTAGAGATTAAATACAGTCAAGATATTAAAGTTGCTCAAATCTGCTGTGTATCCTTTTCACTGCTATTTGCCCTTTATCTAGACCAATCACTCTACATCTCTGGAGACCTTCCAACATTTCCTTGCATGCCTGCCTCATATCATGAATATTTGAGGTAGTTATGAGCATCCCCCTTCTCTCTGCACCTCCATTTTTGTATGTCAACCTAAGCACTCTGATCCATCAGGGATGGACCACTAAGGCTATACAAAATGCTGGCCTGTAATAGCTTCATTCTGTGAGGCCATTAGGATGGAGTATATTTTTCTAGGGGACATATAAGGTAATTTGCAGTAAGTAAGCAATATGGTCCCATGGATTTTTAGCACAGTATGCCAATATTGTAATGTACATGTGAATACATAGTGTAAGAAGCGTAATGGAAAAGGGAAGAAGGATGGTTTCTGTGACACAGCCTTTCAGGAACAGCCAAAAATCAAATGCAAAACTTTCCATGTGTTTCAGATGCCAATTCAATGAGCTGAGCTCTGAACACTTTCAGAATTAATTCAGACTATTGACAGTCCATGAAATGCAGGTAAGATCCCCACTGTAACAATGCAATGATAAGTAGCATTTGAGAATTTCTCTATGCTTTGCTGCAGTCAACTAGCTCATCGTCAAAATCACTGTCACACTGAGATTAGAGGAATTCTAAGCAAAGAACTATGCTAGCCACAATTCAAGTTAGTTATATAGTGAAATAAAAGAAAGCTTTTTCCCCTTTTTCATCTTTTTTTTTCTTTCTCCTAAATGAAGTATGGTGCTGGTTGTTGAAACTGAATGTTGTTTTCCTTAGTTGTGCCTGTTTTGATCTTCCCATTGGTTCTTCCAAGCAGGGTCACCTGATAGATGTGTGTGTTTTGTTTCTAGGGAAAAGGAATATATCCAGAAAAAAATGAAGCTCATTTGCATGGATATGTACTAGTCCACTTCCAGGAAAGATGATTTTAAAAGTCTGAGAGAGGTAACTATAGAGACACCAAAAAAAATGCGGGGGATGTCAAGATTTGGCACTCTCAGGCTACTTTGGTAATCTCAGTCTAGGCCAATATAACACAGAAGTTTCACCAGACCAAACATGTCATCTCACCTCTGCATCCAATGCCTGAAAACTGTAACAGTGTCAGCAGCGTTGTCAGGCCATTTCTTGCTATTTCACTCGTGGTTTAGGCAGGTGTGCGCAGAGTTTGAGTTCACCTTGTGGCAGCACAAGTGTGGTCTACACAGAAATAAAATGAACATCCAGTTAAATGTGAAGTAGTTAATGCTGATTACATGCTATGAGGACTGAATAGCAATCGTTATATGCATATGTGTGTGTGCGTATGTGTATATGCAGTTATTATATATTTTCAGATATCTCACTTCTGGGATCTTTAGACTTAGCCAAAATAGAAAGTCCTTAACTTACCCCTATACAATTTATCCATCTGGATGGCCCTGGAATGAATGGCACTAAGACAACATTAGAAGTATTTCAAAATACATTGTATTTTAAGAACACTTGTATACATTGTATTTTAAGACCACTTCCAAATCCTGATACTTTGTATCCTCAAGAGCTTTTGGGGGTTTGTTTTTTGTTATTTTTTTAAAACACATTAGAAATAATACTTAAGAGTTACTATTTATCAGCTATTTAACTAAAAGTACAGTTTAAAGTTCCCACTAATTAATCATACTGTCCCAGTATAGATGCAAAACTCCATTGCTATACTGTACTAGCACAGCCACCCTCAGCCGTGTCCCCCAGAAATGTAAAGCAGAGCTTCCCTGAGACCCTCCATGAGGCTCCTCCAGGTATTTCCTGTTGCAAAAGGGATGATGGTATTGTATCCTTTCTCCTCCTTGAGATATCTTTCCATAACTGTTTCATTTATCCATCAATCCTATGGATGTCTTTACTTAACATTCTGATTTGGGTTTTGGAGTTGCCAGTTGCTTTTGCTTTGTAAATAAAAGAGGCTGAACTGACTGGAGGCTGACATTTGCTAATGGATCTTAAGTACCCAAATACCCCAAACCACTTTTTTTTTTCTTTATAAATTGTGTTTAATCTCAGTATATATTAGTTTATTATTATCTGTTTCAGGGAGCAAAGTTTCTTACTTTGAGCAAGTCTGCCTTAAGCCAGGAAAGTTAGTGACACTTAATTGTAGAAGACTCTAATTTAAAGTAGGAATCAAATAGAAAGCTAACTGGTAGTACTTATAAGAAGGTGACTAAGCAGAAAAGTCAAGATGCCCTCATATCAAGGGGGAAAAAAAAATCAAATGAGCTATGACCTAAATGCTGTAGTCACAATTCCAAAACAGGCAGTTGCCTGAATTGTAAAATAGATTCCGTCAACAGATGTACACAATTTCGTAAAAGAAGGCTGAAGAGTTTTGAACGAGGTTATGTCTGGTGAGGAGGGAAATGGAAAAAGAGCTAAAAGATAACAGAGATTTAAATAAAAACCCTGCTGCCTTATGTTCTGTGTTCAGAAAAAGTCATATATAAAAAAGATATATATAAAAATACATATCTTCTAAAAGGATAGCAATTTCCTTTTTGCACGTGTATCTACTACACTTTCTAGGGGATAAGGGGAGGGGTGGTAAAGGGAAAGAACTAGGTAAATTTCTTACCCTAAAAATGTGTGAGCCATTTTGATTAATAAATAAAAAAGATGCAGGGGGGTGGGAGGTTGGTACCGAAACACTTTTTTTTCTTTTCTGTTTTCCAGAGATGTTACATAAGTTATGACCGTGAAGATCTTTTGTAGTGCTATGAGTTCTCAGAATATGAAGACTAAATGCAAATTAAAACAGAAACCACACCAACACAAAATCCCTCAAAAATTCTTCAGTAAATTCTAATTTTCACACTTATTGAAGACTTATTTCTGTGTATTTCAATATTTCTCTATTAAATGGAAAAAAATATTTATTATTGCCATAACCACTAGAAATTTGTGAAAAATCTGTGCTGTTAAAAAAAAATAAACGAAACACCAAGTACCCCAAAACACTTTTTTTTTTCTTTTACAGTTGT
The DNA here is from genome assembly GCA_013401315.1 of Balaeniceps rex. Lineage (NCBI taxonomy): Eukaryota > Metazoa > Chordata > Aves > Pelecaniformes > Balaenicipitidae > Balaeniceps > Balaeniceps rex. The sequence continues at coordinate 24,203 of VYZW01052354.1, forward strand.
GTTAAATCTCAGTATGTATTAGTTTATTATCTGTTTCAGGGAGTAAAGTTTCCTACTTTGAGCAAGTCTGCCTTAAGTCAGGAAAGTTAGTAATAATAGAATACTGATCTGTCTTTTGTTGTGAACCGTTAAAAATACATGTAGCATTTATAGGCACACATTTAGCAAGGAGATAATCTGAGGATTAGTGTGAGACTATGGGAATAGTCTTTCCTTTCCCTTAAGGTGCTGAGCAAGAACGGGTGTCTCGCTTCCCCAGTAGGAAGCATTCCCAGAACATGACGTTGTGACTCGTGCTGCTTCCTTACGGTCTGTTCTCTTCGAAGAATTCTTTAGGGGCTCAGCTTTTTTCTCAATGGTCAAAAATATGCCTGATAGATAAAGGTATGACAGATAAAAGTGTGTGTGTGTGCATGTGCCGCGAGAAAAAAAAACCACGCAAACCACAAAACAGGTCACGTTTTAATCAACACGAAGGAAATACTGCATTACATTTAAAAAAGGAAAAAAACCCTCTTGTTATCACGGGGCTTGAGCATTTCCTTCCCTGCCTCTTTTAAGCAACACGTAGAAGGACTTAATAACTGAAAGAAGCTGTAGGTCGAAGAGGACAAGGCCGGTAGAGATTATTTAAATATACCCGAGGAAGGTCTCTATGCAAGCAAATACTAATAACTAAAAAATTAAAAAGCAACACACGAACCCTTCAAAGCCTAAGCGGAGCCCGGCTCGGCGGGCGGGTCGGGATCCAGCGGCGGGGCGGGGCGGGGCGGCAGCGCCGAGCGCGGCCCCGGATTGGTCGGATTTTGCCGCAGACCCGCGGGCAGCGGGGAGGGCCGGGGCCGGGGCCGGTGCCGGGGCCGGGACCGCGAGCGCCGCAGCCCGAAACACGGGCCCGGGGCCGC
>VYZW01052354.1:27512-51424 GCA_013401315.1 Balaeniceps rex
GCGGCCCCGGGCCCGTGTTTCGGGCTGCGGCGCTCGCGGTCCCGGCCCCGGCACCGGCCCCGGCCCCGGCCCTCCCCGCTGCCCGCGGGTCTGCGGCAAAATCCGACCAATCCGGGGCCGCGCTCGGCGCTGCCGCCCCGCCCCGCCCCGCCGCTGGATCCTGGCCCTTCCACTCGTGGGGAGCCCTCGGAGGGACGTTTCCCCGGCAGCGGTCTATTTGTTCGCTTCGGCCATGTCGGCTCCGCGTTTTCTTTGCCTACCCGGATACTGCGTTCCCGACAGCTGCCCCCTCCTCCGTGCAGCCCTGGGGGCCGGGCCCCGAGCGTTCAGCGCTTTCATGTCCGCACGGAGCGACCTGCAGGTCGGTGCGAGAGGGAGCAGGGAGAGACGCCCTAAGCGGCAGGGAAAACGGTCAGTGAGGGGCTCCGGTGGGAAACGCTGAGAGCTGAGCCTCCTGTGAAGGCAACTCAGAGCGGCTGCTTGGGAGCGCAGGAGGAACCGCCCGTCTTTCTCCTCTCCAGCCACCCCCCAGCCCCGCCGTGCGGTCCCATGGGCAGTGCAGGCCGCAGGGCGGCGGGCTCGCTCCCGGCAGCTGCCGGCCTCTAAAATAGAGAAGTGCTCGCTAATGTGCAGCTGGATCCAACAAGCGAAAGAAAACATTAAAGATGTTACCTGCCAGATGTCTGTATGACATCGCAAAAATGAACAATAACCAGATATTTTTTCTTCAGATGAGCAATCCAGAAATTTTGCTGTGTATTTCATACTTTTGCTAACAAACCTCACATACATGGTGCTTACAACAGGTTGGATTGTGTTGGTAAAGTGGACGAATAAATACTGAAAGAATATGAGGCTGTATTTTTAAATTAAATGTGTTAAGATTTTAAATATTACACACTCAGTATAGAAGTGATATGGCTATGGTACTTGCTAATTGTTATATTATTAGTATTTTGTGCACTTCAGACATGTCTACCTTTTAAAAATGATTGATATCCTTTTAAATTTGTACAGTTCTTTATGCAATTTCATTCCTGAACATAATTTACAGAATTTAGGCAACCTCTCCAGAATATTTCTTGGCAGAATATATTCGCTAAATTCAAGGGGAAACATGATTGAGATATTACTATATTAAGTTACTGGTGTCCAAAAAACTACAAGTCTTTTCTATGATTATAATTATCACTGAGAATTCCTTTTTCATTCAAAGTATTATTTTAAACAAATTAAAGTGAAAGAATTGCCACTGAAATATATATGACATGAGCAAGCAAAACTAGCTTTGATTTAGATTATGTTCTCTTTTTGACTGAACAGAATGAACTAAAACTGTTTATAGACTAACTGGAAGGTTTGGCACTAGTGGACCTGCCAGGCTGGTACCTAACATTACCATTTGGCTCCACAAAGTCTGCTTTGTTCTTTATACCTGAAGATCTGTATCTAGATACGTTTCCTGAGGCAGTTATAAACAACCTTCTAAATACTAGAGGAAGCCTCAAGGAATTACACAAAATCTTTTAGTGTGTCAAAAATAATAATTTCCTCATAACTCTTCCTAAATGCAGGGTGAGTATCCTAGTATAACTTTTCCCTCTAGCATTGTAACCACTGGAATACTTGGAAAATCATCTTCCAAAGTGTCCTGGCAGAAATGGGTGATGCAGAGGCTGAGACCAGTAGCTTAGAGATTAATTAGCTACAAACTCCTTTCCCCAAAGTTTGGAGCACATTTGATATAATTTAATATCATGCTTTCTAGAAGGCTGCCTTGCCTGTAGGTTGCTACAAGTGGCCACAGACACGTTTCCTGAGTGTTTCTGTTAGTGACATAGTCAGTTCTCTCATGGACCAGAGGGTTTTCTTAGACATAAATAGTTAAAGTGGAAAGAAAACTTTGCTGCTGAGTATAATCCCTAACGAAGTTGCTTTTACTGTTGATTGGAGACAATAATTATTATTTGGATCAAAGTTTAGGATCTAATCCTCAGATTATAGGTACTACAGTTTCCTCATGAGTTTGAACACACAGTTCTAGGAGTTAAATGAGAAAGGAAATGTTTGCAAAACTCTGTTCCATTTAAAAAAAATCTGTAGCTTTTCAACTGTGCTTTAATTACGACAGTCACCCTAGTTTCTCATTAAACTATAATAATGAAATTGCATTTGTTTGTTGTAGTAAGACAACATCTCACCATGACTGCACAAGCAAGTACATAATTAGTAAAAAAATAATGACATCGGTGTATTATATCCAACTGCAAAGTTGCTCTTAATTTTCTTGAGAGCTTATATGGCAATTTAAATCCATATCTGTATCTGCTACAACTGTAATAATAATGACAATATGCAAAGTAAACTATGTACGATCTTTTTAATAGAGTACATTATTCCTAACATTGCAAACAAAGTAAAGGTGAAAAAGGATAGAAACGCCTTTCATCTTACTTTTTATCTATGCAATTCTAAGACTTTTGATACGTAGCCTGACATTATTGAGTTATCCCTAAATATAACTGTCATCAATACATTTGAGGGAGCTTGGTCGGAGTTTTATTTGCATCACAAGTTCTTTGGAATGTGAAGGTGTGTTGGAACCCAGTGATACATCTCAGACGCCATATGGTATGGATTTCCTCTTTACTACTGTTTGTTGTGTATATAAATGGGAGAAAGCTCATTTATTTAAACTTGCTTTGCTACATTCCTTCAGCCAGTAGAATTTGCTTGAAAGCCACAAGTCTTTAATACCAGTAGATTTGCCAGCACCTTATCGTATAATCCATCTGACTTATAGGACATTTACATTTACATATGAGGGCTCATCAGTGTGATGGCAGCACAGGGTTCACAACTGGTACAACCACTAGTGGCTAAGAACAAAAATAGGGAATGTTAAGTGGACCCACGTATCACAGAGGGTGAAACTCCAGTTACTGAGGTGAGCAGAGTAGTGAGTGGAATAAGAGGTGTATAGAATGAAATTCTGAAGAAAATAATGAATTTCTGGTCAGATGACAAGAAGAATTTGGAGAGATGTGCTGGACTTACCTCCACACTCAGAGAAGGGCAGGGCTCTCTCCTGTGGTACCAACTCTGATTTCCACATATACAAGTTTGTTCAAAGAGAAATCCCATTCCTGGATACAGATAACCTCGCCCCCATGGGCTTTCTCTGGAATTCCAGTGCTTTGATCTAGAGATGTGCACTTGTAGCCCACAAAGCCCATCATATCCTATGATATGGCTGCATAAAAAGCAGCACAGCCAGCAGGTCAAGGGAGGTGATTCTCCCCTTCTACTCCACCCAGAGTACTGCAGCCAGATCTGGGGTCCCCAGCACCAGGAAGACATGGACCTGTTAGAGCGGGTCCAGAGGAGGGCCACAAAAATGATCAGAGGGCTGGAACACCTCTCCCATGAAGAAAGGCTGAGAGCGTTGGGATTTTTCAGCCTGGGGAAGAATAGGCTCTGGGGAGACCTTATTACAGCCTTTCAGTATAGAAAGATGGAGAGAGACCTTTTTACAAAGGCAGGTAAAGAGACAGGTGACAGGACAAAGGGCAATGGTTTTAAACTAAAAGGGGGTAGATTCAGATTGGATATAAGGAAGAAATTTTTTTGCAATGAGGGTGGTGAGACACAGGACCAGGTTGCCCAGAGAAGTTGTGGATGCCCCATCCCTGGAAGTGTTCAAAGGCAGGTTGGACAGGGCTTTGAGCAACCTGATCTAGTGGAAGATGGCAGGGGGTTGGACTAGATGATCTTTAAAGGACCCTTCCAACCCAAACCATTCTATGATTGCTATCTTCTGACACACACATATGCAGGGATCTGTTCTGGAAACTAAACATAGAAGACTGTGCATGTTAAAACACAGTTTTTATATCATCACAGTTCTTCAAGAAGAGAAGTATAATTGCTGGGAGATATGTAGCTGCAGCTAATGTGAATCAATAAAACAGTATAATGAAAGCATTATAGCCCTAAATGTATCCACTTGGAAACAAAACCTTTATGCACAGGTACTGTCACCATATCAGACTAGTCTGGTGTTCCAGGCAGCTCTCTTCCTTTAAGTTTCTCTCCACAAATTGTCTCTGATGTCCCACTTTGGCCATGATACACTCCTACCTAAAAAGATTCTCTGCTACAGCTTAGGGGGGCAGGGAGACAGAGGGGGTAGTACCTTGCTATAGGTGATATTTTCCTTCCTCCAGGCCCAGAGCATTCCTGCTTCTCCCCAAGGGATGGGGAGGGCAGAGGTGCTGCACAGGTGGGAGCTATAGCCCCAATACAGTGTGCTGCAGACCATCAGGTACAGCTTCTGGGAACATCCTAGCAAGAGGAGTCAGCTAGGCAGTCTTTCTCATAATTCGTAACAGTGAATCTAAAGAGCTTTACCTTTGTGCTCTTGGGTGATACTTGTGCCAACAATGTAGAAGATGAATTCAAATAATATTACCTGTTGTTAACTGATGTAAGAAGAGGAATAGTAATGCGCAGTAAGGGAATTTAAGAATGGCAAGTCTGAAAACCCCGCTTAAACCAGGAACATATCAGTGCTGCAAGGAGTTTCTTCAGAATGGAAAGATGCTACATTGTTGCTTTACAGTGCAGGTCTGTCTAGTTAAGCATCTAGATCAAACCAAGCTATTCCCCCTAGAGCATTTCTCATTTTATTTCTATATAAAGTTAAGTCACAGGAAAGCTTTATGTCTTCTAAAGAACAAAGGCCTACAAAGGAAGCTTTTCTTCATTCTTAGATGTAGTTATACAGGTTTGGGATGGTCTCCTACTTATTATCATGCTGCACAGCTTTTTTTCCACTCCCCCCTCAGTCTTTTAGCCACCTACCCCCATACTTCACACTATAAGTAGCCTGTAAAGTCATGAAAGTTGAACAGATTTAACATTAAGAACAGGTGTTTTACTGATAGTTACAAGACACAAAAGAATCAATAAATCACTACAAATATAATTAGTGTTCTTTCATTAAAAAGTATGAGGAGTTAGAAAGCAAATGTATCACCCCTCCTAGGTAGGAACCAAAAGTTTTAAGACATTGTCACATAACATGGTTTTAGCTGCCTAAAAAAAGCAGCATATAAGAAACACTGAGCACCAAAGCACTTTTGTAAAGAAAGCAACACAACTCTTTTCTGATAGTGTGGGTGGCTCTGAAAAGAGCCTTTGGGTTATAATGTTAAGTTGCGATAAGTCTGAGCAGCTTTGCTGGCTAAGCTTATTTGCTTTTAGCCTTATGACTTTCAGTCTTCTTAGGCAGCAGCACGGCCTGGATGTTGGGCAGCACCCCGCCCTGCGCGATCGTCACCTTGCCCAGCAGCTTGTTGAGCTCCTCGTCGTTGCGGATGGCCAGCTGCAGGTGGCGGGGGATGATGCGCGTCTTCTTGTTGTCGCGGGCCGCGTTGCCCGCCAGCTCCAGGATCTCGGCCGTCAGGTACTCCAGCACGGCCGCCATGTAGACGGGCGCTCCAGCCCCAACCCGCTCCGCGTAGTTACCTTTCCGGAGGAGACGGTGGACACGGCCCACGGGGAACTGTAGCCCGGCCCGCGACGAGCGTGACTTGGCCTTAGCTCGGACTTTGCCTCCCTGCTTCCCGCGGCCCGACATGCTTTAGGCAGTAGAAAAACTACAACCTCCCCTCCCAAAACAAGACAGAGAAAATCATACTGACGCAACGCCTCTTCCCATTTTATCCCTTCCCTGGGCGGGATTAGCGCTTGGTGATTGGCTGGAAGCCGTCATTGCTTAGACAACCAATGAGAAGACGGATCGTATTCTAACCAATCAGAGGCAAAGACACACCCCCGAGCGGGAAGGCCCAATCGAATTGTACGAGTTAGAGGGCTGGTATTTGCATAACAGCCCTATAAATAGAGGGCGCTTGCGGCCATTTTAGCTGCTGATCTTATTCTGAAAGAAAGGAGAAGCACTGTCAAAATGCCTGAGCCGGCCAAGTCTGCCCCCGCGCCCAAGAAGGGCTCCAAGAAGGCGGTGACCAAGACGCAGAAGAAGGGCGACAAGAAGCGCAAGAAGAGCCGCAAGGAGAGCTACTCGATCTACGTGTACAAGGTGCTGAAGCAGGTGCACCCGGACACGGGCATCTCGTCCAAGGCCATGGGCATCATGAACTCCTTCGTCAACGACATCTTCGAGCGCATCGCCGGCGAGGCGTCGCGCCTGGCGCACTACAACAAGCGCTCCACCATCACCTCGCGGGAGATCCAGACGGCCGTGCGTCTCCTGCTGCCCGGCGAGCTCGCCAAGCACGCCGTCTCCGAGGGCACCAAGGCTGTCACCAAGTACACCAGCTCCAAGTAGGGCGCCTCGGACCGTCAGTTTTAACCTAAAGGCTCTTTTAAGAGCCACCCACATACTCCCTGAAAGAGCTTTAACACAGTAGGGTTTTGGTCTTTTTAGGTGTGAAAATGTACATAAGAAATAGTACATAGAATTTGAAATTAATCTTTTAAATCACAGTTACCAGAGCTTGCAATGATTAAAAAGCTGTTTCTGAAATCCTTAATGAGTACAGCTTCAGGCAAATTCAAATGTGTTCACTATTACTTCGTAAGTGTTAACATTCAAATACTCACTTTTCCCAATAAACATAAGCAGTATAGTTAAGCTTTTTTCAGCAGATATGAGGCGTGCTACATTATACTACACGTTCCATCATAAATAAGAAATTCACAAAGCTTCCAATAAGATACAGTAACAAACACGCCCCCAATAATGAGGATGAGGGGAAAATGAAAGACCCTGATCACTTTTTTTGCATAGCTGTCCCGGGGTAGCAGAAGCTTAAAAATTTTCCCCTCTGTGTGAGAAGACAGGAGGCAGCCTGGTAGATCGGAAGACAAGGACAAGAAGGCTAGGAGAAGAGACGACGCCTCTAAGGCGGGGTTGACGCTTTGGGAGGACGAGCTGTCCGGGAACGCGTGGAACCGGGATCACCGGCAAGCGCGGTGCCGGCGCGGGCAGCGCCCCGTGTCGCGGCAGCAGCGCGGGCTTTTCGAAATTTTCTAATCGCCCAATCAGGGGCTGAGGCTTCTCCCATCAGCCAATCACAACGGGCCACAAGCTGAGCTCCCGGAGCCACCGGTGCTGCGGGGAGCTCCGCGCTGCTCCGCCTCTGCGCTCCTACCGGGCTCAGAAGCCGCGGGAGCAAAGTGCCTTGCCCGCAGCTGCTCAGGACAGCTGCCCAGCTCCTGCCGCAGCGCCACCAGGCCGGCAGGGTGCGGAAGAGGACCGCTGGTAGCTTTACCCGACTCCCGCCCCGGCAATCTCCTCAAAAAGCAGGTCGGTGAAGTCACGCAGAAATTAAGACCTGCCCCGCGACAGCGCTGCCAACCGGAAAGGTCATTGCCAAGGAAGCGGAGGAGCCGTGCTGACGGTTCCCAGCTCCGGTCACTAAGAGGTGTGGCAGTAGCACCCAGGCTGTTGGGAACCGCGCGGGTTAAAGCACCGACAGAAACCTCCGCGCCGCAGAGCGATACCCGCCCTAAGCCGGCCCTTTAACGCATACACCCTCTTGCGGTGCTCAATAAAGCCAGCCTTTAGAAAGCGTTTTCTCAGGGAATGTAAACTTTATTTTTCCAAGTTAGCGTAACTACGGCCGGAAGTTTAGCGTCCCATCCACTTCATAGACGAACGTCCCACACTGGTAGTGGCGTGTGGTTAGCTCTGCTGCAGGCACGGAGCTCGGTGACGAAGTGTATCAGCCCTTTCTCGGACAACTGTGGGTGGCTCTTAAAAGAGCCGTTGGGTTTAAGCATTTCCACTTCAACACTTCACTTCTTGGGCGCCGCCTTCTTCGCCTTGGCCGCTTTGGGCTTCGCCGCCTTGGGCTTGGCTGCTTTGGGCTTCACCGCCTTCGCCTTGGCCGGGCTCTTCGCTGCTGCCGCCGCCTTTTTGGGCTTGGCAGCCTTAGGCGCCTTCTTGGGGCTCTTGGCCGCTTTCTTGGCCGCGGGGGCCGCCGGCTTCTTGGCTTTCTTGGGGCTCTTCTTCACCGCCGTCGCCTTCTTGGGCTTCTTGGCAGTGCTGGCAGGCTTCTTGGCCGCCGGCTTCTTGGGCTTGGCCGCGGTCGTCCGCTTCTTGGGGGCTTTTTCCTTCACTTCTCCTGGTTTCTTGCTGAGGCGGAAGGAGCCGGAGGCGCCGGTGCCCTTGGTCTGCACCAGGGTGCCCTTGCCGACGAGGCTCTTGAGCCCCAGCTTGATGCGGCTGTTGTTCTTCTCTACATCGTAGCCGCCGGCGGCCAGCGCCTTCTTGAGCGCGGCGAGGGAGAGCCCCTTGCGCTCCTTTGAGGCGGACACGGCCTTGGTGATCAGCTCGGTGACGCTGGGGCCCGCCGGCTTGCGGGCTTTGGAGCCGCCCGCCGCCTTCTTCGGCTTCTTGGCGGCGGCCTTGGCGGCGGGGGCCGCGACAGCGGGTGCGGCGGCGGGAGCGGTCTCCGACATCGCTGCAGAGACTTCTTCCTAATCAAAAGAAAGTAATTGGGCTACAGTAACCCCGATGCCTGAATTTATAGCGAAGCGGTGATCTGTGATTGGTGCTTTGCAGAGCCCGCCTAACTGTTAGCCAGGAAGAGCTTTTCGTCCTCCGAGTCTGTGTTTCTTCGGAGTTATAAATTCATATTTTTTGTAAAATGCGTGCCACAAAATCACCCCACTTTCTTCGGGGAGTGAAGAGAAGACGGTGGACTTTCATTCGGGGGAGTTTCCTGCTGTTGGGACCCCAGATGAGCGAGAAAAGATGTGTTTAACCCCGCGTTGTGAAGCCAGAGAGACCCCGGGAACGGCAAACTTTTGTTTTTCCGTCTAAATTAAAATAAAACCCGTAGATAAAAAGTCTCCCCCGTAATGCAAGTTTATTTTTTAGGGGGTTTTCTCCAGATTAGGATAGAAACCGAGGGGTCAGCTTCAGTATTTTTGTCATAAATTGATTTCAAAGAGAAGGAAGTAACACAATTTCATGGCTGAGCTTTGAATATGGATAAAGATTCGGCTCCCTTAACCATATCTTTAACTATTGAGGATACAGTATTTCTACAGAATTTCGTGTTTTGGGAAAATAAGAGACCTTCAGAGGAATATATATACTGTTGAAAAGTGTCTGGAACTTGCCAGGGCTCTGCATTTTTTGTGGTGTTCTGTAAGTGAATAACAAGATTTAGATTTTTTTACAAATAGTTTCTGTTTATAACATGAAGCTGTCAATGCCTAGTTAATGCATATGAATTCCGGATAAACTGCTATTTTAACGCCTTCTCAGTTACAGTAATGTATACTATTATTCTTTAATACTTACAGAGGTCAGAAGCAGACTTGTAGGGGGTGATATATATCAAACAGGTATAGATGCACTGATATGTATCAGATGTTATTTAAACATTAATGGAGCCAGCTAAAGCCTCGGTTCTCCCCAAATAAATTAAATAATATGGAAACATGGCCTGCGTGAACAGAACGCTTCAGCCTCAATATTATTGATAAATATTTGGACACAGATTGTTGGGTTGTTTTTTTTTTTTTCATAGGTTTTGTAAAACCTGCCATTCTCTTGTTTAAAGGAAAAGGAAAACATTCACCAATTTAGGTTTTCAACCAAATCCTCAGAATATTGAAATGCTTTTCAGACAATCCTCATAAATCAGAATCAGCTTTAATTATTATGATTCCACTTAATTATTAAGTCTCACAAAGTGACAACAGAAATTAATTAAGTTTTTTAAGGACTGCTACGAATTGTTTGGGATAATTTTTTATTAAATCAGAAGACAAAAGCCTCCACTGGCTTCTAATTAAAAAGCAGCCAGAATTTTTTTCCTTTGTTGAAAAGAACAAATCAAGCCCAAACCTAATATTTTTCCCCATTATACTTTGTAAAAACTTGTCATACAAAGCGTCAGTGGACTCTTTCAGGAAGGAGCGTCTCTTCTAGCATGGTTGAATTTGAGATTCTACAGAAGACAAGTAGTATGTTGCAAAAGGCCCCGGCATTTATTTTCATACATTAAGTGTTGAAGAGACAATTAAGTTATACTTAATAGTAAGTAGTTTTAGTTTAAATGAGATAGATTAAAATGGCAAGGATAAATGAGAATAACAAAAGTGAAAACAATGAACTGTCACTTTTTCATATTCTCTTCTAGTTCTATTTTTATTTTGTTGTGTCTGCATGCAGGCCAGCTAATAAATACTTTGAAGGAGAGAAGGAAAGGAAGGGAAAAGCAGAGAAAAGGAAAAATTACGCTTTTCAGTACCCCGCAGTAAAAACTAGATTGAAAGGCATACTGAAGCGGGCTGTGAAGTCTGCCACACTTCTTGTGAACGTGATGTCGTTCCCACATGAGCAACTAGATCAAATCCACAGTAGTCATAGAGTTTGAAAGCTCAGGCTGGTAACCCAAATCAACAGTAAGAATATTTTGCTGATGGGTAAAAAAGGCAGTTACTCGTAGCAAGATGAGGGCATTATGTTTATTTTCCAGATTAGGTGAACGGAGACGTCCATAAGGCAGAATCTGACTGTAAGTGTTACAAAAGACAGAGCCGGGAAGGGTTGTCATCTCTCTGGGTCTGTTTAATGGGATGCACATTCTTCAGGGAATAAGGACTGAAAGAAGCTTAATGTGCCTTATTCTCTGTAGCTTTGACGGTTTAGCGTTAGATCTCTACGACTCTGGTTTATTACACTTGAAACCGTTCAGGAAGCTGGGAGCAACTGGGAGCGGAAAGTAATTGCTGGTGCAAGAGTGCAGCTGTAGCTCCAGGGGTGGGTCCTCTTCAACAGCTCCATCCCTCACATCCACACATTTGGGCAATTTTCGCTTCAAGCTCGCTCTTTGTAAGCCTGTTCTCAGTCCACCAGGAGAGGAGAGATTTCCTTCCCCTCCCCCATAAACAGGCTGCAGATTAGAGATAAAGACAGGAGATAGAAAGAGATGGGAGAAGAGCTCTCAGATCTTGCTCCCTAAGTAGCGGCAGTCACTTGAACTCCATCCACAGCACATAGGGATTGCTGTCCCTACTCCGGACAGGTTTTAAAGGGACAAGATCGTCTCTTTTTTTGTAAGCAAAGCAGATGAAGAAGGTACTGATCTGAGGATTTCAAGGAGCAGAATTTTGGACTTCTCCCACTTTTAGTTCTGGATGGTGTAAAACAGATCCCTGTAAATCTGTATGTCTTTTAAAGAATTCCCTGCTCCAGGTGCTGACTATTTTGAGTTGCACTTCTGAAGTTCTTTGTCTTTCCCTAATAGTCTGAGTCACTGGAACACATGGCAGCTGGCCTCCGGCATTATGTGTCAGCATCCCTTATTGTATCTATTCTTCAACCGTCAAACCAGCCCTGTTCTGCCCAAAACATTATTCCTGGCCTATCTCTGAGGGGTGAGAATTTTCCTGGTCTTACCCACCATTTCTGCAAAAGGTGATATTTTTTCAAAGAGAGGGGCTTTAGAGATATGAGGTGGTGTGAAAAGGGGTTATTTCCCCTCCCTTGCCCCAGCAATTACATTTTCTAGTTAATTGGATAAAATAAACTTGTCAGAAGCTCTGAACAATTTTCGGGTTCACATTGCTGGAAATAGCTGTTAAATGCAACACTGGACCAAAATAACAATTCTCAGTTTTTAGAGAGACCAATCACTATCTACCTTATGAATAGCATTGATATTGCCCTGGGTATTTTAGAGATAAGAGAAAAAGACAAAGCAAAACAAGCATCCCACCACATAACTTAGCAAACCAGTGGTAGAGTATGGAACAGTTTTTCAACCTGACAGAGATATTTTCTTACTGCCAAGCAACATTACTTGAAAAAAAGTTTTGAGAGTGAGCTGGTAATAAAAATTCTTTGCAGTTTCCATGTGAAGAGACAAATATTTAAATGTGACTCCTTTTATACTAAATTTCAATCAAACAGCAAAGATTGAAAGTTCTCCTGTTTTTCCTTTCCAAGCACCCTGTCCAAATGCAGGGTCTGTTTATCTCTTACTCAGGACCTCAAACCAATTTCTTATGCCTCCTTAAAATGCATACCCTTACTTGCCCAAAACAGAACTTTATTTCTGTGCATCATGGCACAACATGCCCTGGCTTCCTTCCTTGCCTAGCAGTATAGGTGTTAGTGCAGATTACAGAAGATCCTACAAAATGCCAGTGCATTTTCCAGTGCAAGGATCTTCAAAACAAAAATAGTTCACATATAACATAAGAAGTCATTCCTAAAACTGTATAACAGAGAAAACACTTAATTTTTTTTCTAATCAAGACAGAAGCTCCACATGGAGGAGAAACAGATTAGACATTAGACAAATGAGGCAGATTAGACATTCAGACTGCAGAAGAAGAACAATCCGAATAAGCTGATTAGCCAAATTTAGCTGAAAGCCTACACTCATTTAATTACAGTTACTATTGTTAGCATGGTGAAGACCCAGAGAAATTATGAACTTTTAACTGAAGCATGCTATCTTCTTGACAAAGAATGATTTTGCAGACATTCAAGTAATCACTCTCAATATTAGTACTAAAAGCACCATACCAAGATCAAAAGACATTAGTCAAGTCTCTGTCATGCTGCAACTATATTGACAATATTGATTCAGCAATTGCAAAGTTTACATAGTAAGGAAGAGTTAAGATGTCAAAGGGCTGTCAGTGGTAAAGAAGCCCATATCCTTTTAGATATATACTTCATCTAAGCTAATAAAAATATACTGACAGATATTTCAGTGTTAGGGCAATCACATCTCCTAAAAAAATGTATCTTCCCTTCTAATCTAACACCTAATGAAATAGGTCCTACCCCCATGCTCAAAGAAGGGTCAGCTAGAGCAGGGAGACACTGCAGCCTCTCTGGGCAGCCTGTTCCAAAAACATTCTTTCTTATGGTTAAGTAGAATTTCCCATGTTTCAGTTTGTGCCCATTGCCTCCTGTCCTGGGCAGTACTGAGAAGACTCTGGTTCTGTCTCCTTTATTCCCCCCATCAGATATCTGAACACATGGATAAGACTCCTCTGAGCCTTCTCTTCTTCTGAGTGAACAGTCTCAGCTCTTTCAGCCTCTCCCCATATGAGAGATGCTCCAGTCCCTTAATCATCTTTGTGGCCCTTCACTGGTCTCGCTTCAGTTATGTCCGTGTCTCTGTTGCACTGAGGAGCCCACAACTGGACACAGCACTCCAGATGTGTCTCACCAGTACTGACTGGAGGGAAACAATCATCTCCCTCAGTACTATTCTGCAAATAATACTTCTCCAGGTTAATTTGTAAAACGTATGTACAGATTAATGGCACTCCCGCCACTTTTTAGATTTTGGTAGTTAAATAAAGGTAGCTTCAAAAAATGTTGTTACCTCTCACACAGTCTTTAGTTTCAAGGCTTGTCAAGACGAGTCTGAGCTACCACGATTTGGCTCAGTGATCATGCTGTCCATGACTGTAGGACTTGTTAAGGCTAGTAGTAGTCTCAGCAAAACTGCCACTTAAAACAAACCCCCTACATTCTGGGGTGATCAAAAGGTGGGGAGAGGTGACGTTCCTGCCTGCCATAACTGGTAAATATTTGCTAACCAGCAAAAAAGAAGGGCTGAGCATTTTAATGAATCAGCCTCAAAATCTCCTTGTCTGTGCAGAAAATGACAGCCTAAAGCATCAAAATATTCCTTCCAGCTTCCGAAAGCCTGTGGATCAGAGATCCTCTTGTAATCAAGTTTTACTTCTCTCCACCCATCTCTGGGACTGAGAATTATCAGTAGTAGCAGTAGTAGTATTAAACATCGGAATCCCATTTATGAGCAGGATTTTGTTCTACTGAGTTATGTAGACTATAAATTTTGTATTGTTTTCAGTTGAAGAAAAGGAGGAAGCAGATAAATACAGAAAGACGATTAAATGCTAGGGACCTACATGCAAAAGGGTAGAAATGTAACCCTACCTGTAAGTCTCACTGAGTGCCTGGAAAAAATTGAAATGTGGCATCTGAACCTATGTGACATGCTGTCTATTCTCCCAGGGGCACAACACAGACAAATAACAATTCTTTTTTTGTGAGTAAGATTGCAAATATTGATTCAGTCAGAGATGGAAATTAAAACTAGGCCATCAATATAGAAAATCTACGTCCTACCCCTTCAGTGGCACTCAGAAGGTATGTGTTATTAGATGCCATCTCCCAAGCTATCAAAGGTAGTTCTAGCCCTTCATGGCGAGTGAAGGGAAATAGGATGCTGAAAGCTTACCTGTGATAATACGCAGTAGACCCAGCTCTGCCCCCAGCCTATGCAGCCACTCTGTTACTCTTAAGGTATCGGAAGAATATGGGCAAGAACTAAGCACATGATAAGGCATTCTGGGTTACAGATTTATGCATTGCTTGGGTTTACAGACTCAGCACACCCTGGGGAAGGAACACCTCATTGATATTGAATTGTACCAATTACCCGTTCAGCCAAATTCAAGGAAGATATGAATAAAAACTAGAATTTACAGTACTCAAAACAGACATCAGTTTGTAAGACAAGGGAAGAAATTAAAACCACGTTTAACTGGCTTGCTCCGAAATTAACTTTAGAAAGAGTCTCAGTAGAGGATGCAATGTTTCCCCAGAGCTGACTGATACCTGCAGATTTTCTCTCTGTTTCATTTTAATTCATTTTAGAAAAATATTAGAAGTGAAAGTAATAATCAGGGAAACTTGGTCTAGCCCCCCCTCCCCAGGGTAGAAAGTCATATTTAAAAGTTTATGACTGTCAACTATGAAACTAAAATGCTGTGTCAAACAGAGTTCTGCAAAGATCAGTCCTAGGCCTGGTATAATTTTATTTATGATCTGAATTATAGTCTACAGGGCATATATAGAAGTGCTGTGGGTACCAACAAGCAAAGAAATACTAGAATGGTGGAGGACAGTTTATGTATTGAAAAATGCCTGATAAATTGGAGACACTGTCATCAAAAATGCGTAAGATACTTCACCTGGAAAGAAATATATAGTTTTATAAATATTGGACAGCAGCAGTTGACTAGCACCTGAGTAGATCTGGATCTTCAGGTTATAGTTATAAGTAAACAATGAATCAACAACAGTATGTTACTAGGTATTAGGAAATGACAACATCTACAAGACAGACGAAGATCTTTCTCTGTAGTCAGGTCAGGTATAGTCTCATTTGGAGTTTGAGGCCTAGTTTTTAGTACTGAACTTCAGGTAATGAGAAGTGAACAATAAGAGAATACACAGAAAAGAGCAACAGTAATTGTCAGAGAGGTCTACGGTCTATTCTCTGACTCAAAGAGAAGGCTGAAAAACCGAAATTTCTTCTCAAACAGTTAAAACATGAAAAGGAAGGAAGTCATCTTTCCTCAGTATACATTGTAGGAAATACAAGAACTAATGTTCTTCGCTGCAGGAAGTTAACAGTAAGGAAATAATTTCTAATATGGAGTAGAAGATGTTACTTGGGAAAATAGCAGGGTCTCTGAGAATCAGTGAGACTGAACAACTATCAGAAATAAAATGGGTTCAGTTGACTTTTGGTGATGGGTGGAGGGCAACAAAAATTGCTGATGTCTAGGCACTGATAATTATCACAGAACTATAGATTAGAAGGTATCTGTGTGGACAAGGGAGGAGTGCTGGAGGCAATACACTTGGCATTTAGTAGTATTTTTGGAACCATCTCCCATAGTGTTCTCATTTGGGATCTGAGGGAGTACAGGCAGGATCAGCAGGCTGTTAGATGTTTGAAAATTGTCTATAGCACAGGGTCAAAGGGCTGTAGTTAACAACTTAGTGTCTGTGGGCAACCAGTAAAGAAAAGAATGCCCCAGGGCTAAATACTTGATATTATCTGTCGTTTTCTGGAACGACCTGCATGATAAGAGAGAATGTACCCTTAGTATGTGTGGATGATACTAAGTTAGGAAGGGTAGACAGAGTCAAAAGTAAGACATTCAATTAAAAGTGACTTCAATAAACTTGAGGTATGGGCCAAAAGAAATTTTGTGCAGTTTGTCAAAGGGAAGTGCAAAGTTCTGCACATGAAGCAGAACAGCTGCTTGCTTCAGCATGGGCTGGGAAATGACTGGTCTGACCTGGGCAGAACCTGGGGGTTGTGGTGGCTTTCTCAACTGCTGGATCCTTAAAGGCAAGCCTGCTGCTGTGTCCAGAGCCTAAGCGTAAATAAAACCCTGTAAGCATCTGGGGTTTCCACCAAAGTATTTGGTTTTCCAACCAAGTATTACTGTAACAAAGACAAAGCACAGCAGTACTGTGTGGAGATACCAACACAATGCACGTCGTCATTTTCCAGACTTGGCTTCCTCCAGAAACACACAGCCCAAGAAAAAATTCAATACATTCCTACAGTGATGCCCACAGTAGATTCATCACTTGGAAAACTATGCCCCAGAGAGACTGTTTGGACAGGGCAGTACTTTAGCTGCTATTAAGTACTTACAACTCTATAAGAATTGGTAGGGTTCAACAGCAAAACTTACTGCCCAGTGCAGCTCTGCAGGAGCCCAGGCAAGGAGAGGAGCTGATCAGTCTTGGCTGTGCAGGAAACACTGTGCTTACAACGCTTTCATTATATGTCTTTCTAACTTAATCAATGGTCAATGTATCAGGAGACCTGTGCTGATTCAAATGCCAGTTTAGAAAGCAGAGTAAGGATTTAAGAGAAGCAGTAAAGTGTCAGCTGTTGTTCCCGAGTAGCTGGTTTGCTGTTTGCTGTCCCTTATCTGAATGCAGGAACAGATTTGCATGGTGTGCTACAGAGCTCTGAGCTCCACAGACCACCCTGCTCCTGGGAAACCACCTGGAACACTTGTTGGAGAGGTCCTTTGGTGCCTTCCTGGGAGAAGCCCAGGAAGGAAAACAACATGGTCAAAAGGGTGTCCCTGCACCCAGTTGCAAGTTATTGGCCATGTCCCCTATCTCCTGTGTCCTAAAACAGCATCACATGAGGAACTTCCCAACACCCTAAACCTCGTCTAGGAGTTCCTCCAGCCTTTCTTCATAGACCTATTCAGCTATACTAGCTATTCAGTGAGCCTGCAAGACTGCAGCTGGTACATGGTGTGGTGTGGGTGAGGCCCATGCAAGCCTTCTCCTTTGAAAGTAGAGTGAGGCACACCACACTCGCTACTCCAGAATCATGCCAGCCTGGCCATGAACAGCTGTCCTGACAACTAGTACATTGTTGTGTGAGAGAAACACCCCAGAAAGTGCATTTTTGCAATTCTAGCACAAACAGCATTGCTTTGAAAGGGCCCCTGAAAAATCTGGCCTGGTGAGGAGGAGGTGCCAGTGGTGGCAGGGCCATGTGAGTGCTTGGGTGTTGGTGCCTGCCAAGTACAACATTGCTTCGGAAGTGCGTGTGTGGTGTCCCTTTCCATGATCCACTGTGGGAGACTAATCCTGTGATGTTGTTTTCCATGAGGAAATGGCATCCAGCTCCTGCTGGTTTGCAGAGAAACACAGCAGTGACTCAGACAACATGCACTTGCCCTTGCCCTTGCCTGCAGCTGGCATGGAGCAGGGGAAGTGAGATGATTTCTGGAAGATTTTGCCCCTGTGTGGATCATGGTCCAATCTGTAAGAAGCCACTCTTTGTGCGTGGCAAACTGCATCCTCAAAGGTGAGCCCAGGCTGCTGGGCCACGACAGAGGTCTTTTTTTCTTTTATTAGTCCCTGTGTAGTTTCTGAACTTGGCAGCAAGAATAAGGTTGGAAACAGTCCAAAACAGGGCTGCAGCCCAACTTCTTGGGTCTCTGACTGAGGGGAACCTTTAAATAAAAAGATGAGAATGGGGCTCTCCACCTCTGATGTCTCAGCTAGCGGGGAAGGGGGAGGGGAGAGATGAAATTAGTTATCAAAGTACCAATCGTTAGACTAAATTCATGATCACAGTACCCCCAAATCTCTTGTCATACCTATCAAATAGATAGATATGATCAACACAGTGGGAAGCAGATAGCTGTAACATTTAGACAACATTAGGTGACATTGTTTGCTAGTTTTACTTAAGCAGCATAAACCACTTCTGCAACTATGCTACTGCCGGGAGATTTCTTCCAAATGGCAAATCCACGTGTGCAAATGCTGACTGGGGCCTGAGTCTCAAGACAAAAGCTTTCTGTGCTTAAAATATTTCTTACCAAAATTACGTGGTCTGCTCGTTCTCGGTTAAGTACAGCTTTGTAGGATGGCTTACATGCTGAACTGAAGGTGGGGTATGTGGCACTGGAGTAGATTTAGAAGCCTGAAGTGTGCCAAAGAAGTCAGATCTTGTGCAGTTCACAGTCTTACCCCCATGTAGAGACAGGTCCCAGCTGACCACATCTCCGTGCTGTCAGAGTTGAATACTCTCCAACCAGGTTCTTTTAGATATTATGCATGAGAAGAGTTTAATGTTTAATATCCGATTTCCTTATTGAGTGTATTTGGCATTACATGGGATTTTGATTTAGCACGGTGATACAGCAATGCACTAAAATTGCATCACAAGCATAATATAGCATTTGCAATAGACAGTTGAACTACAGTGCAAACACGATTCTCATTACTGGTCTCTGTGTGCTCATTGTCACAATGCTGGGCCTCCCCAGTTGATGGAAAGGAATATGTTGGTTGAAACTGATGCCATGAATCACTGCATCAAAACCATCTCAAGCCCATTGCTCTCTTCAAACTTTGTTTTATCTGTTGTCCAGTTTTTATACTTTATGTAACAACAGAAAAATCTCAAGTTTGTTTACTGTTTTGTGACTCGTCAGTTTGGTATAAACAAGAACTATAGCAAGCATAATACATTTTTTAAGCCCCAGTATCATACTCAGCTCACCCCTTCACTCTTCCCGGGAAGAGAAAGGAAGTATGCTTCGGACTACACCAAATCTAAGGGGACTCGCCACTATACCTAAGCTTTCCTCTGCACCTCTGCAACAGGAAGCACAGTTGCTGCAGCCTAGATGAAAGCTGTGGATGCCTCTCCTAGGTGAATGATAGTAACTGATTGGAAGACTTCAGTGAGGGTTGCTGCATACTGGAAGAGGGGAAAAGCAAAGATCATTCCCATGTTTCTTAATAGACTCCTTTTCTGAAGTAATAGATTACCTAAAGAGAAGAAAATTTTCATCTAAATCTTATTTGTTAATTTCTTCTTAAAAACAAAAAAACCCCCCACAATCCTCAAAAAGACATAGATTTGATATTAACCATGAAAACATCTAGGGACAGTATTAGAAATTATATTTGAGATGTCAGGATAATGAGCTGCTCTTTCAAGCTTTTAATATGACCACAGAGAAAAAAAAACTTCTTTGGTTTTATGATGGAGTGTAATTCCATCATTATTAAATAGACTAAGGAAAGCTACTCCTTCCCAGTTTAGTAGCATAATAGAGGTAAACTACTTATTATATGTTCTAATACGTCACTGTTTAAAAGAGTATGTAGAAATTATACTTGCGTTTCCTACATGAAAGGACAGAAGAAAATGAAATTATAACCCTTGTCTTTTTTTCCCCAGAAAAGATGAAACCATTTGTTATGTGTTAGTCTAGCAGTTATTCCAGCTCAGGTTGTTGTTATACTGTGACATTTGTAACATCCTTAGACAAGGATTGCTCCTTACTTTCATAAATTCTAATTCAGAATCTCATCTGTTTCCAGTGTAGATTTAGGCCCATAAAACAACAGCTAAAGACTGAAAGGCTTGATCTGCAGTACAAGAGAAAGATAATTTCCTTACTAATTAAAGTAGGAGAAATTTAAAACTATAGCTATACTAAAGGACAGTTTGTAAAAAATAAGGAAAAAATCCCCACAGCAGTAACTCAAAATGAGCAAAATTAGTAAAAGTTGTAGAATCATAGAATCATAGAATTATTTAGGTTGGAAAAGACCCTTTAGATCATCAAGTCCAACCGCAAACCTAACATTGCCAAGTCCACCCTTAAAACATGTCCCTAAGTGCCATATTTACATGTCTTTTAAATACCTCCAGGGATGGTGACTCCACCACATCCCTGGGCAGCCTGTTCCAATGCTTGACAACCCTTTCCATGAAGAAATTGTTCCTAATATCCAATCTAAACCTCCCCTGGTGCAATTTGAGGCCGTTTCCTATTCTATCACTTGCTACTTGGGAGAAGAGGCTGACACCCACCTCACTACAACCTCCATTCAGGTAGTTGTAGAGAGCGATAAGGTCTCCCCTCAGCCTCCTTTTCTTCAGACTAAACAACCCCAGTTCCCTCAGCCACTCCTCATAGTGTCACTGAAATCGGGAATAAACTTCTTAACGCCAATGTAGTATTAAGAAGTAGGCATTCTTTATTGCAGCGCTGGATGCGCAGGAGATTGTTCCGCCTATCGTGCATACAGTTCAGTTTAGCAAGTACAGTATTTATACAATTTAATTATACATATTAATTTTCTAAATTTCTTCTCATTAGTTAGTAGTCCCTCATTGGTGTATATTCGCCTCGCTTCGATTTAAAGCCACAGTGTGATTTCAATTTACTGCGCATACTCAAGGAGAGTGGGGGGGGTAGTCCTTTTGGTCTTGAATTGAGTCGGTGGTCGCAATCTCCCCCCGCCGGAATTACCTTTCCCGTAGTTACTGTGTCTTCTACTTACCTCATGCTTGAAGCATCCTTCTATAGATAAGGATGTTCTCCAAACGGTTCAAACAACCATTAAATCATCCCACTGTCCTTGAGAGTCTCTGAGACAATTAACTGCTAGCCCAGAATGTGAGTGTGGGTTAATAGTGGTGCAAGCTGCAAATTTAACCCCTTAGTTATTTTAGTTCCTGGTGAATATACACTTTGTTCCACTACACAACAAGCTAAAACTAATCATTTTGGTTACATTTGGACTTGTTCTCTGGACCCTTCACCAGCTTCGTTGCTCTTCTTTGGACGCGCTCCAGCACCTCAATGTCTTTCTTCTAGTGAGCGGCCCAAAATGGAACAAAGTAGTTGAGGTGAGGCCTCACCAGTGCCGAGTACAGGGGGATGATCACTTCCCTATTCCTGCTGGCCACACTATTTCTGATACAAGCCAGGATGCTGTTGGCCTTCTTCTTCTGCCACTGGGGTACACTGCTGGCTCATATTCAGCCGGCTGTCGACCAACACCCCCAGGTCCTTTTCCTCTGGGCAGCTTTCCAGCCACTCTTCCCCAAGCCTGTAGCGTTGCATGGCGTTGTTGTGACCCAAGTGCAGGACCCGGCACTTGGCCTTGTTGAACATCATACAGTTGGCCTTGGCCCATTGATCTAGTCACAATCTATTCTAAAAGTAATAATATAAAAAAATTGTATTCCGCCTTCTGCTTAATATGTGCTTACACACTCAAAATTGCTTACGTAGAAATCAGAAGAGCGTATCAGACTTCCCATTTAAGAAACGGGAGGTGGAAAGTAAAATACAAACCAAATATATTAGAAAACCTGACAGCACAGATATTGTTGAAAATTTCATAAAGCCAGTAGGAGATTTCAAAACATTAAAACTTCTGAAGAAAACTTTATAGAACTTTGAAAAGAAATAAAGCAAATAAATGAAGAACAGCATGAAAATAATGAGAATTTAAAGAAATTCAAAGAAACCTCAGTCATTGTAAGAAAATGAAATACACAAACGTATGCATAACAAATGGGTTTATACAAATCCAAGGGGGGGTGTTTCCAATCGTTACGAACATGTACGTCGTTGGGATTTTTTTTGGGAGGGGGTGTAATTTTTTGTTTACTTTGTAGACTTTACAGCCCTTTAACAGGTAACAGCAAGAGATGTTCCTTCACGATCTGTGACGGAGGCAGGAAAAAATGGCGGGAACCCCGCCCCTCCTCTCTGCAGTCCCCAACCAGGTCGGCTCCCACCACATAAAGGCCGCCGCGCCGCCTGCTCTCGCTACACTCGTTCCCCCGGTTCAGTAGCAGCAGAATGTCTGGCAGAGGCAAGGGCGGGAAGGGGCTCGGCAAGGGCGGCGCCAAGCGCCACCGCAAGGTGCTGCGCGACAACATCCAGGGCATCACCAAGCCGGCCATCCGCCGCCTGGCTCGGCGCGGCGGCGTGAAGCGCATCTCGGGGCTCATCTACGAGGAGACGCGCGGCGTGCTGAAGGTCTTCCTGGAGAACGTGATTCGCGACGCCGTCACCTATACCGAGCATGCCAAGAGGAAGACGGTGACGGCCATGGACGTGGTCTACGCCCTCAAGCGCCAGGGACGCACCCTCTACGGCTTCGGCGGCTAAAGCTCTCTACTTCCGGACCATCTCGAGAACCCAAAGGCTCTTCTAAGAGCCACCCACTTAAGCTGGAAAAGGGCTGTGTTGCTTTAAAGCTGGTAAAAGGAAAGTAAAGGTACTTAGGCTTTGTTTCCGATAATTGTGTTTTTTTACTAGTGAATAACTGCAGATGGCTGTTAAGAGGTGGTTAAGCACTTGATAACTAACTGAATACGTAGTGCTAATATATTGGGGACTATCTTAGTTAAGTAGTTTAAGGAATATACAAAGCTAACGATTTTGGTATCAGCGTAATTAGAATCTAACGACTTTAGGACTTTTACTTGTTCTCTGAAAAAACCGAACTGAATAGCACAACACTAAACTTGCGCTGCTGCTTTCAGCAGTGAGCTGGCCCGGCTCAGAGGCAGGTACGCGTCGCCCTGCGGGCATCTCCTTGTGGTCTGTATGTTTTCACTAATTGAGTAAACAGTAGCAGAAGTAGATACCTATTGGTATTTAAGTTACGTTAATCCCTGTACTGATGGTCGGCAGGTGGAAATGTACTGGCGCGGGGAGGGAGGTGTCAAAGCTGGTCGCCCACTGATCTTCTCGTAACATTTTAAACATCGGAATAATCCCCAGTCTGTCCTCTGAAAGTGCTTTTTAGGGAATCGCTTATTTTTCTTTGCGCGTCCGGTGTGTTAAAGCTTAGGAAGCTTTTCCTTTCAATTTAGGGCTGCTGAAGCCGGAGCAGCTCTCCTTATCCAGTGTCAGTACCAGTCCTCCCTTTGCCCGAAAACCCTTCTCTACTCGGGCTATGAGGACAGCTCTCTTGGCTAGCAAAACGTAGGAGAAATATGCAGTAGGAGAAATAGAAAACTCACGGACTAAAAAGTTTGTATTTCAGCACGCAACAGCCTAGCAATACTTCTTATGCTGAAAGAATTTGAAGTCGTTGAAAACACTATCCCTTGAATTAGAGCATTTTTCACGTGCAATTCATCTCAATACAAAAGCATTTACCATACCAGTTATGGTATTACTTTCTACTATTTCCAGATTAAAGTTATTCTATGTAAAAAAAGTCACACACCCCCCCAAAACAAAAAAAACCACCACCACCAGCCCCCCTTCACCGAAAAAAACCCAACCCCAGAATATGGTTAAGAGGTTTCCTATTGAGGAAAACCTGTACAACACTTATCTTTTTATTTTTCAAAGCTCGAGTCTCGGTGAATTAGAATGAAATAAACATCAGGCTTCTATGCGTTCAGCACAGCGTAATTTACAATTAACCATTTCCCTTTTGAACAATTTTCGCTAAAGGTTTACATTTTCCAGATAGGCTATAAAAATTGCTACAAGAAATAGATAAAACTGGAAACGAGGGGGGCGGGTGAGAGCTGTTGGGCGGTTGGCGAAAAGGCGCGCTTACGAGGCGCGGGCTTTTCGAATTTGAAAGTATCCAATAACAACGGCGCAGTTCTGCCAGCCAATCAGAGAGAAGAATATGCTATAAAAGCCGCCACCGCAACGGAACCTTCTCATTCCACTGCCCCGATTTCAAAAAGTAGCCAGGTTCTCTCGGAGCGATGGCGCGCACGAAGCAGACAGCGCGTAAGTCG
>VYZW01052359.1:5282-21986 GCA_013401315.1 Balaeniceps rex
GGAATCTCTTCGTAAAGCTAGGAATATTGTAACAGCAGCCTTTCTTGGGGTATGTTGGAATTTGTATCTGTAGCCAGGATGGGGACCCGTAGTGGCCTTCAGCAACAGGAGAAAGAGTTGACTAACAGTTTTCTGCTCTTAGAAAAGGTCTGATTTAAATTTTATTTGAATTGTGGCTAGGAGTCTATCCAAAACAAATCCCTACTTTGCTTGGCCCTAAAAATTATCATGAATTTCATTGACTACACAGATGCAGATACTGATCTAATTTGTAGAAGCTGCAGAATACTTAATTCTGCTTCTGTATCACATCATCATGCAGCGCAAGACAGACAAATGCTTGAGTGGCACACAATTAGCATGGGGGTGCAATCATATTTTTTATTTTAGGTTGTGGGTTTTTTGCAAAATGTCTGAAAAATATCACAATACCTTAGTCTGTCAATTCCATTTCAGGAAAAGAGAGGGAATGCACAGCTTAACAAAAAAATCCCCCCATATTTCCCAAAATTTCTTATAACGCTAGTTCTAAAACATATTTCTTGGGAGCCTTTTTTCTTGGGGTGAAATAGGGAGAACTGTCCTAGTGGAAACTTCTTTTGAAATGACTAGCTAATGGTGAAGTTTAAATATTTTAAAATTGCATAAATTAACAGTGAAAGATAAGTTATCTTCTTCTGCATCAAGCCTAGAGGTTGTGCAAGATTCTAAGAGATAAATAAAGATAAGCATTCTCAGTGCTGTACTTTGCAGTTGGCAGGAACCTACTTGATCCCTTCTGTAAATTCAAGCAGCCCCACAGCTGCTATAATTTAGTCTCTGTTTCATCATAGGCCATGTAGAACAAAGAATCACCAAAGTACAATATGTCTCTATCCAGCATGCCCTTCTTTATTAGTCACTGAGGAGAATAGTAAAGATACTGTATTTCTGTTCAAGAAAAATGACAACATTTCCAAAGTTATTCTTCAAATGCATTCCTGTACTTAAACCCTATTAAGATGGGGAAGCGATTCCAAATGTCTACTCTAAGCTCATATTTGATCTATTCTTATATTTTCTGCATAGAAAAACAAAAAACACATTTAGCTTGAAATTTCACCTGATTAACTTTATGTCAGAAGAAAAATTTGAAACTAGTTACTAAGCTTTTCCGTTTGAGAAAAAAAAATGCTTGCCGATTTCTGTCTAGCACTGAAGAACTTTGAAACTGTTGATATATTTCTTCTATACAAGTCTATACTCATTTTTGGAGTCCCTAAATCTCAAGGGGGAGCAGTTAGTAGGTTTCTTCATTTAGTTCTACTTAAGTAAGCTCTTTGACTACAACTGTTGTCCACTTTAAAATTAAATAAATTTTATATATATATATTAAAAAAAATACTAAAAACTTTATACATTTGGTGGAATGTTGTCATAGGATGAGGACACAAATACCTTAGGGAGAGACAGTGCCTGGTACAGGAACTGGAGTTTCAGCATGCTCAATGATTAAGTCTGAAACAGGAATAGGATCTGGATGACCACTGATGTAGGCCTGTGCTTCCATTTTAGGGTCTTATCTAAAACTTATGAGAGTGCATTAGATTTCAACAGACTTCAAGGGACTTTGGATTTGGTACATAAACTCCACAGCATCCGTGTTCCACGTGAGCCATTAAATTCAACATTTCTATAGTTGTTGAGGCTGAATTCACATCTGAAGGAGTCATTTTCAAACAAATATCAGACCTTAAGCATTACTCTATTATAAAAAGCACATGTGTAGCAAACAAAAAAAGAGTTGTTAACACTAGCTCCAGGATCTGATTCTAATATTAGTCTGTGTTGTGATTCACAAAGTAATAAATATTGTTTTTACGCTTTTAGAACAACTTTAATAATATCTAATTTTTTTGTTGAAAGAAAAGATTTGCCTATGAAAAATTTTCCTCCTATCTTTAGTTTTAAAATACTGTTAAAGAAACAAAACAAACTACAGTAAAGAAATTCTTAGACAAAAATAATGTCTTGGACAACTTTTTAATGGAATATTTAAAGAACAATATAAACTTGCAAACTATGTTTTCAGAAACTGCCTTTTTAAACAGTAAAATACTTAATATTACTAGAGATGGAACAATTTAGCAAAACAAACAACCCCCCCTTTTTATTGTTGACTCTGCATTTGGCAGCCTTTTCCCCTGTACAATCAGTTAGTCTCTTCCCTGCAAAGGCCCTTGAAAATATCAGCAAGGTAGCAGAAAAGAAAAAAAAAAAATCCCACTTTTAAAAAAAAGGGACATTAAAAAAACAACTTTCTAAAAGCCTTGAAAGTTATAGATAATGCCCTAGATTATTCTACCTCTGAGCTCTCCATCTAGACCAGAAATACCATTTATCTTTACAAACATTGCCAAGTCTGTGCTACACCCCCTCCTGCCATAGTCACTCAGCCATGATGCATGTTAACACACACATTGCCTTCTAGAAACTGAAAAGCCCCCTGCCATTTCCTTTCCCAGAATAAACCATCTACCACATTCTGTCACACACTAGCTACAGATCAAAAACTTTACCAGCCTCACCCTGCTTATTAATACACATTTTCATATCATACTCCTCCCTGTAGACTTCTGTCACTACTGGCTATGTGCCATCCCACATGCTAGGTAGACAGCAATATATTTTACCCAACATGGTCTGAGACAATTATTCATGTGCACTACAAAGCCTATTTGCATTGTGCAAAATACTAGCTGTAGCTAGTGCTGTACTTCAGTCTCACAAACAAATTTATTTATTCCAAAGGTCAAAGAGGTAGACAAAAATACTGTAAAGCCTCTGAAAGACTTTTGGAGGGGCCCTACTATGGGTAACTTGGGGGACAGTATTATAGTGAAATACAGAACAGAATTAATGTTGCTGAACACCTCTAGATTTTCACAGAGCCAACCTTTAGCTGGGGTCGAATCCAGGCCTCCAGCCCAGCAAACTGCTTTTAATGCCCACGAGTAGTTGCTTACTTGTAACCTCCTTGCAGCTCAGGGGAGCTCTAACGTCCGAGGCTCCCCCGGCCCGCAGAGACACGAACGAGGACACAGGCACGGAGCAGGAACCGACCCACGGGGTACCGAACAGCCTGTGTACCAGGGCGTGTCGCTGTCGCTCTCGCCGTACCGGAATAGGTATCCTCCTGCAACAGCCTGCCAGCTTTTGTTGCCGATGAGCAGGTGACGGCCGCCCCAGAGCTGAGACAGCTCTCCCCTCCCTGCCCTCCCCCGGCTGCAGGTCGCTCTCGCACACAAGCGACAGCTAACCTCCCTGCCCTGGCTGCGCGGCGCCGCCCTCGGCACTCCTGTTTGCTCGGTCCGCAGCTGCCGCCCCGCATCGCGCTCTCCTCATCAGGGGGCGGCGGCGCCACTCTCTGCACTCTCTCCAAACCTGCGTGGGCATCTTCTCCCGCACTCAAAGGGTGTCGTGGCTGTGTGCTGTGCTCATGGCACCCTCACGCGTACCCACGGTCTCCGGGCAGCCAGCACCCGACGCCTGCCCTCCACCCCCCGCCGTCGCACACGCGGCGGGGAGTCATCGGTGACTCTGCCCCACGACCAGGAGGGTCTGGTGGTGCTGCCGGAGCAAAGCTGGACCCTCCGTCAGTTACCGGGGTGGCAATGCCCCACCACACCACTTTCTTGCCCCAGTGGAGTCTCAGGCAATGCCCCCTGTGTGGGGAGCACCCGGCTCGCGTCGGCCGTTGGGCTGCGCTGTGTTTAGCAGAGGGGTCTCAAGAGAGAGCAACTTAGCTACTTCTGTGTTACTTACACACTGTGCCTTCACGTGTCCTTCCTATTAGCCACTCCTTCCCAAATCTCACTGAACTGGAATCCTCAAGCCGTTGGTTTTTGGGGTTTTTTTAATTAAAAAAAAAAAAAAGTGTGAAACTTTAAAAAAAAAAATCAAACTAGAGGCAAAATATTTTCAGGCTACAAGAGGTCAAGATAGAGACTACAGCAGTCACTTCTCCAAACAGCAACTACCAGTATAGCCACCTATTATATTGCAGTGTGAAGTAGTTTATTTGGATTTATATAAGGATACCCTTTCCACAACAAAAAATAGGTATTTCAATTAAAAAGATTCACCTGATGATACTCAGTGTTGTATTCCTAGAGGCAGGCTTGAGAGAAACTTCCTTGGGTAGCTGCACAAAAAAAACCCAATAGTTTTTAAAAGAAGGAATAAATTAATATTCCAAGCTTTAACTTTTTAGCATTTGGCAGTCTTTTAAATTGACATTTATCAAACAATAAGTCAACTACATTTTCCAAAAAGTGCATAAAAGCATAAATAATTTTCTAAGTACCTATTAGAAGATTAGTACAGTCCAAGATCAATAGTTTTATAATTTTATTGATAGTGTAGCATCCCTAAAGTAGGATTCAGATAGAGTTTATTACAGATTCTGAAAACTTAAAGTTACTTACAAGTGATATTCTTTTTAGACCTAAGCGCATACCAGTAAAGATTCATATTCTTTTTATATAAATTGTTTTATAAATATCTTTAAATATATTTAATAATTTACTACTTTTGTGCTTTTAAACATCTAAGGTGCCAAACAACAATTGTAAATTGTGAAGCAACTACTATGAAAAAGATTAAGTAAAGCATTGGAGGCAGATCATTTTGACAATAAAGAGGGTGTACGTGGTGAGTATTTAATATTTATTGCATTTAATATTACAAAGACCTATATATTGTTTTCAGACTTAATGTCAAATGCAAAGCCTGGAGAGCAAGCTCTGTTGTATTATGTACTTACAGGTACACCTGTGACAAAGGCTTTCTGTAATCATTGCTTGATGTGTATAACACCATTTTAGTAATGGCATGCCATTTTATTTAAAGTTCATGTGACAGCTGTGCCTACCTTGCAAATTTTTGCAATTAAACGATTTCGCAAAGAATCATGTACATTTCAGCTATTTGCAATGGTTTATAAAGCATTTAAATTGTGTTCCTGGAACATATATCCTATGATCTTTGAAATTATATCTGTATTTATATCTTTTGTTCATTATAAAAGCATATGGATTAATGGAAAATTCTGAATTAATGAAGAGCAGATACAGTACTGTTGAATAATCTTGTGGGGTAGATGAATCTATAGCCTTGATTTCTCTCAGGGTGGGTTGCTGTGGCAACTGCCCCAGCTCACTTTTAAAAAATTTTGTAAAGCTCATTTCAAGCGCTGCACCCAGTGTGGGCCAAGTTTAAAAGCAGACAGACATGGGAAGAAGTGTTTTACTGTATTGCTCTTACAAGATAGTGAGGTGGTGGAAGAGAGTGAGGCATGGAGTGGGGCTGAACAGAAACACCTTTAAACACCAGGGTTAAGATGCAAAGAAGGTGGATCATTTCATAGTAACCGTAGTGCTTTTCAGTTTAAATGTCATTAAATGATGTAAACTGGCAATCTCATTTCTCCTAAGGGAAAGATATGTTCAGCATCCACAAAAGAATAAAAATGGACTTTGATAATCATCTTCAAAGGAATATTTTCCAAGCCCACCTTGAGATAATCACACTTGTAAGGGAAAGAGATACTTGGGCACACTTCACTCTTTGATAAAACTTTGGGGATCTGATTTTATAATATTACATTTTGACTAATGTCTCATTGTTTAAAATAGTGTATGCCTTAAGTGGTGGAATAAGAAAAAAGTAGTTTTGTCAGCAGACCTACACATGAACTGTCAACATCCAAAAGAGTAGATTTGTCCTGCAAGAAATTCAAAAAGGGTCCATTTGTGGAGCATCAGTACAAGTACAGATACCATAACAAAGGTTTTTCACTGTTTGAAATTATTCCAGATTTTAAAATTAGATGCAGCAAAATAGCAAAAAATCTTAAACACTTCATAAGATATTCATGCCTTATCTAACCCTGAGATGAGTGAGAAAGCATGATCACTTCCCTCATATCTGTTTGTCCATCTAGCATCTGAACCCTGCTTTAAAAATCAAGATGTTCTTTACATGGATATGTTGAATTGTACTCATGACAAAAACTTGTCATGGCTTTAAGATACTCTAGTATGTGAAGGTCACAACTATTTAAAGATTAGGCCACAAAAACCCACATGGAGATGTAGTAGATGTGTTAAGCTGCTGTATATGTTATTTTCTGAAATATTTGCCTACTCTAATAATTTCTTTTAAGCTAAGATAGTACTCAAGTTCTGTCTTGCCAGTTGAAGGGCTATTTTATCAACTAGCCAGAAACCTGAAAACCTTTATATCCTGCACAAAATAAAGCAGATGACAGTCATTTTCAATTAGAGCACAAAAGTGTGAAGTCTTAACACAATTTTCTGTTTTTGCCACTAAGAAAATATTAATATTACTGGAAAGTTGGGTGCCATGCTAGGAGACCAAAACTGTCTGCAGAAGAGGCAAGGGTACAACCCATGTAACTGTTCCATATTCCTTTCCTGCTGTGCTTCATGCCAAACCTGGGGCTGAGAAAGTATTTCTTTCCCAATGTTATATTGGGCTTCACTGCTGACACTGGCAAGCATATATGCCTCTCACCACCATTTACAGTGTGTTTGGTTCATGTCTGGCTGCCTCATGGTTCTAGGCACATCAGTATTATTGTTATTGTTGTAGTGGGTGTATTTTATAGAATGTAACTCTGTCCATTGAGTTGTCTAGACCTGTAGTCAGTAAAAGGTACTCTCTAGGGATCTGAGTTGAGAACAATTGCAGGCTGCATTTTAGAACTCCATTAGCTTCATTTTGCTCTGACCATGCTTTGAACATCCATGTTTTAAGAAGTATAGTTAAATTTAAAAGGCATTTATTCATTGTCAAATAAGGAACTTTAGAAGTATGTCAGTGGCCCAATGAGATGTTTATGGGGAAAAAGACTGCAAGACCAAGAACTCATATTAAAATAAAACATATAAATTTATCACTGTTGTCTGAATTCAGTCTTAGTTTTATCATATGTGCTCTTCCTATTTCCAGTACTGTAATCTATCATAAAAATAATGGTCTGTGCCTTTATAAAGTCTCCTGCTACTCTCAAAGGATTGTAAAAGTTGGCTATCTACATAAAAATGAAAACAAGTATATGCAAAGTCCAGTTTTACTCATTAATTATTACATGTTCTTATTTTGGATTCAAATTCACATGCAGTACAGTCCTTTCAATCTGGTTATAAAAGCAAATGAACATATGAAAAACATCCCATTCTTTTATACAGTGTGTTGGGAATACTGCATTTCTGTGGATAAGTCTGACAAGGGACCATCTCAGACAATAGGCTATGATTTGGACCTGTGCAATGAAGTAAACAGGATTTTATTTAACCAGCATTCCTGTTTACTGAATGTAGTTGCTTATTTGCCCCAAACTTTGCCATCAGGATTGTTTCTGCTCTGTGTGGTACTGCTTCTTCCACAGCATGTTGGGATGAACTCACCAGCAATTGGACATAAAGCCTAATGAGTTTGGGAAGTTGGGTTGCTTTACAGACTGAGGGCTCTGGAGAAAGAGCCCAATAAAGGTACAAGGAGATGGGGTAGGAAACGTCATGGGGGCTAAAAATACCTAAAGCCAACTGCCCAGTTCTGCTGTGGAAATGTTTCCAAAATTATGAAGAAGTTGCTGGCCTGACAGCCCCTACCACTGAGATGATAACGGTGATGACTGAGGCTCTGTTGATTGCAGGGGTTGCACAGTGCCACACACTTTTCGTGCCTTCCCTTCCCTTAATGATTGCCAGCATCTTCGATTTCACCCAGGTACCTTTCTGTGTGTCCCTGCACATAAAGCATGGAATGTATTGATGCAGAGCAATGTGCCTGCAGAGCATGGAAGCAGATGATCATGGGCATTTAAGGGCTGCAACATTTAAGGATGTTTCAAAGCCCCTCCACCCCATAACGTCTTGCATGCAGACAGCATAGACTCTTTTGGTCAGTGCTGCCACTGTAGGATACTGGGCAGCCTTTCTTGTTTCACTAATTCAGCATGCGTGTCATCCAAAGGGACCTGGACAGGCTGGAGAGGTGGGCCTGTGTGAACCTCATGAGGTTCAACAAGGCCAAGTGCAAGGTCCTGCACCTGGGTCGGGGCAACCCCCATTATCAATACAGGCTGGGAGATGAGGGGATTGAGAGCAGCCCTGTGGAGAAGGACTTGGGGGTACTGGTGGAAGAAAAGCTGGACATGAGCCAACAGTGTGCGCTTGCAGCCCAGAAGGCCAACCGTATCCTGGGCTGCATCAAAAGAAGCGTGGCCAGCAGGTCGAGGGAGGTGATTCTGCCCCTCTACTCTGCTCTGGTGAGACCTCACCTGGAGTACTGCGTCCAGCTCTGGAGCCCTCAGCACAAGAAGGACATGGAGCTGTTGGAGTGGGTCCAGAGGAGGGCCACAAAAATGATCAGAGGGCTGGAGCCCCTCTCCTACGAGGACAGGCTGAGAGAGTTGGGGCTGTTCAGCCTGGAGAAGAGAAGGCTGCGGGGAGACCTTATTGCGGCCTTTCAGTACTTAAAGGGGGCCTATAGGAAAGATGGGGACAGTCTTTTTAGCAAGGCCTGTTGTGACAGGACAAGGGGTAATGGTTTTAAACTAAAGGAGGGGAGATTTAGGCTAGATATAAGGAAGAAATTTTTTACAATGAGGGTGGTGAAGCACTGGAACAGGTTGCCCAGAGAGGTAGTGGAGGCCCCATCCCTGGAAACATTCAAGGTCAGGTTGGACGGGGCTCTGAGCAACCTGACCTAGTTGATGATGTCTCTGCTCCCTGCAGGGGGGTTGGACTAGATGACCTCTAAAGGTCCCTTCCAACCCAGAGCATTCTATGATTCTATGCAACAATTGCTTTGCCTGTGTCTGAGCTGACCTAGACTGTATTTTTCTCCCAGTTCTTGCAGTGATCCTATGTCCTCATGCTACTGTACCTAGCCAGAAGGGGGAAAATATTCACTGACTCAACGTGTTGTCTTTCCTCTGTGTAATAAAGGATTGTCATTAGGTTTGTGTATTGCCATGCCATCACCCCCACTGTAAAACTAAAATTAGCAAAATGGCAGGAATGGAAAGATTGATTCACCCAAGATGCAATGATAATTTTTAAAGTGCTTGATTGAGGTGCTGATGTTCAGTGATTTATTCTGCATACCATATACATAATTAAAGTAGTGTAGTGGAGCCATTTTTCTACCTAGTTTAGACTGGAGGGGCAAGAAAAGGAGCAGCTGCTGCTGCTGCTGCTGCTCTATGTTTGTTTTATTAAAATGCTTTCGGGATCTGATCCTGCCCTCTTTTTGCAAAACTGGAACTGATTATTTCTCCAGCTCAGGAGGAGAGAGTCATTCGTTTGGGATTGTGGGAGAGAGAAATTGAGACACGGAGAAGGAAGAAAAGGGAGGAAGAGATTGCAGAAACACATCCTAGGAAATTCTCAAAGTGCATCATCTGAGTTCTTTAGAAGCAGGTCTGGATAAAAATATTTGAGAATTGTTTATTTGAATATTGTATGGAATAAACTTTCTTGCAAGATGGATTCAGTAATCCAACCAGCCAGGTCCCTAGCCTAGGTCCCTTTTGTAATTCCCCAAATAGATGACTTAACAGTCACCTGGTTCGGCAGGGTAGATGTACTTATATCTGCCTTCTGCCACATTCCCTGACATTGGAGACCTTCAAGAGTTTGAGCAGAGAGCGCTTTAGAAATCCTGGCCAATATAGCAGGTACTGGGAAGTCAGTATCTACTGCCTTAATTTAAGTTAACCATAAAACAACCCACAGACTAGGGACGGAATTGAACAGATGGCATAAAGCTCTTCTGTCTCCCATTTCCAGGTTATAAAGCACTATCCATATGAAACTTAGAATTCAACCTAACAGGTCTTTTCTGACTTTTATTCTTCAATTGTATAATTGATTAAGGAAAGTTTATAATGAAAATTATTATTAAGCACATGCCAGTGCAGGAATTCATCTAAGACATTAATGTCTTTGATCTCTCAGCCCATAATCACAAGAAGTACAGTTAAGTAAACCCAATTAGAAATAACATTATTTGTGTTTGCTTTTATAGATACAGGACACACGTTATTTGTGGAACCCATGTTCAGTTAAATTTCAGTTTTTACTTTTAAGCAGTCAATCAATAGCTGTTAGCAAAATATATAAAAAGGACAAGGAGGGAGGATTGTGAAGTTGTTTATAAAAAACATATGCAAAAGTAAATGTAATGCAGAACATTGTCCACATGAAACATTATTTTGGTAATATAAATAACAAGTAACATACTAGCACATGCTATTTATTTATCTTCTAATAAATTCTTTCCCCTACTGACAAATACATTGTAATATGGCATTATATTTGAAATAATGGTGCATTATTTTACTCCAAATAACTCTTAGTTATTGAAGGATCATCACAGAAATTGAAATGTTACAGGATGTATCCACCAGTGTAAGGAGCTAGAGGAGGGCGCTCTTCATTTAAAAATTCCACATGGAGTGGAATCCAATGGAGATTATTTTAAATTGTTTCAATGGAGTTGGGTGGAAAAGCTGTCCCTAAAGATGGGGCATCTCAGGGAAACCGCAGGAGACTGAGGTTCTATAACCTTCCCGTAGTGCTGGCCCATGCATCCTGAATGTAGCTTCTGTCAACACTGAGTATGAGAAGCGGGAGAAACAGCATAAAGGAAGATGAGGAAGGATGTGGCTCTGAACTATTTGGAAAGATGGTATCCAAATAGAGAAGAGTGGACAATGCACTGTAGTCAGATTTAAAACCTAAATCTTGCAGACTTTCTTCAAACAAATTTCCCATTGAAGTGTATAGTATTTGGCTTACTATGAACAATCCTTAATTATAGCAGATGTAGGGCAACAGTTTTAACAAAATAATAGCAATAATTGTTTAAATTTATTTTATACACATGAGAAACTGGTCTTTGAAGCAGTATTTGATGAGATTCTCTTTTTCCTATAGAATCCTGGAAAAGTGGTCTGTTTTTCTTTTCTCTCATTTATATGTATAAGATTCAGATAAAGGATTGATATTGCAGCATAATCAGAAAAAACCCCAGTTTATTACGCAACTGCAATATATGAAATAAGTGTGAAACTGCATACTTAACTTCTACATGATACATTTTTTATGTCAGAATACCAAGCCAGGGAATGCATCCTTGCAGTGGCATACAAACCATACAGCTTTACCCAAAACACACACACATAAATTTTAGAGGTCAGAAATATGATTCTAAATTTTAGTAAGAGCCTACAGACTGGTAGACTCATTCAAAACTAAGTAGAATGACACAGAATTTCATTCAAGTTCTTAAGAGTAGATATTAAAAAATGCAACCCTGGGCCACTGGATTAGTAGTGCTTTTATTTACATGTGATGTGTTGATAGCAATTTGAAATAATTTGAATTTGCATTTTAAAGGTGTATTAATTGGAAAATAATATTTCAGGTTTTTCTCAAAAAGAAGCATGATAGAATGATTGGCAAGCTACCTAATTAAAGCAGAACAGCCTGTGATTACATGTACAGAGATGGAGAATATCCTTGGTAGGCAGAAATCTGCATAACTTCACTGGGATAACAATAGATTTATTCCAGCTATAGATCTGGCTCTTCTGTTTTATTGTTGATGCTACAATAAAACAAAATGCTAGAAAAAAATTATGCATGTGACAGAAACAGAAGAATATTCTCCATTTCTTACATTTCATACATTATTAGTATACAAGTAGTATTTTCATACATTATTAGTATACAAGTAGTATTTTTGTGGTTTTTTCCAAAACTTGATATTGACAAGGCAAAATGAGGTTCTGTCGTGGTTTAGCCCCAGTTGGCAACCAAGCACCACACAGCCGCTCACTCACCCTCCCCTCCGGTGGGATGGGGGAGAGAATCGGAAGGGCAAAAGAAAGAAAACTCGCGGGTTGAGATAACAGTTTAATAATTGAAATAAAATAATAATAATAATAGTAGTAGTAATAAAAATTGCAATGAAAAGGAGAACAAGAAAGAGAAACAAAACCCAGGGAAAAGAAAACAAGTGATGCAACAGCTCACCACCCGCTGAGCAACACCCAGCCAGTCCCCGAGCAATGATCGCTGCCCCCTGGCCAACTCCCCCCAGTTTATATACTGAGCATGACATCATATGGTATGGAATAGCCCTTTGGTCAGTTTGGGTCAACTATCTTGGCTGTGCCCCCTCCCAGTTTCTTGTGCACCTGGAAGAAAATTAACTCTATCCCAGCTGAAGCCAGGACAGGGTCTATCTTCAGTACAAGTTCTAGTACTTAAATCCCTGTCCAAAACATTAGGTTTATTTCATTTATGCTTCCAGTAGTTATTTGTCACAGGCTCAGTATTACGTTCTTTGGTGATCACAGAATCATAGAATCATTAAGGTTGGAAAAGACCTCTAAGATCATCTAGTCCAACCGAATCAACAGAATGGTCCATCTTGAAGGCATGACTTATTGAGTGTTATCTTTTCTTGAGTTCATCTTTAAAAATTATATCTGGGATAAGATACAGTGGTGATAGGTGTCATGTGAATCCTTATGAAAAATGCAGAGTGCAATAGAAGAAATGTTATTTTGTATCGAGTTTTAATGCTGTCAGGATTTTTTCTTTTCTTCTTCTAATACTCTAGAAAAATACTTCAGTGATCCCACCTGGATTTCTCAATGGAAGCAGAGTGTGTACTTTATTTAATGTTTTTTTTTCCTGTCACTTAATAACAATATGAAGCAATATATGATGCAGCAAAGATGCATGACACAAAAGAGATACTCTGGTCTGTTTTGAAGAGCAGTACTTGTCATGTATCTGGACAAGTGGAGATTTGCTGGTGCTGCCTTCTGTTACAAGTCACTAAATTTTGTCTGTACAGCAGTAGCACTATGTTCTACCACATTTTTCTGTATAAGATTAAAGAGAAACCTTTTGTGAGACTTTCAGTTCTTTGACTACCCAAAACAGGACATGAAATAGCACTTCCCCAGATTTCTGATAAAAAGTAATTCTGAGGATGGTCAGGAAGGAAGTATTTGTTCTCTCCTTTCATTCTACTGTTTTCCAAATGTGATTGGAAAGAAGAAGCTGTTCCACTAAAGGATTGGGAGATTGCTCTGTAATTTAAGCATCATCCTAAAAATAGAGCTTCCATGTTTGATAGATAAAAGTTCAAAATACAATGTAGATATTTCAAAAAGGCCTCTTTAAAATCACAAAGAAAGTTGTAGAAGTATAGTTTTGTGAAGATTCCCTTGCTGATACTTGCAAGAATGAAGCAGCAGCATTCTATTTTTGCATGTTGGTCTAAATGCTAATCTTAAATGCAGAATAGTTAAACAAATATCCACTATCATGCATGCACACAGAGTACATTTTGAATATATGATGATCTAAAGTTGATATCTGAGATTAAAATATGGCTTTTCAATTGACAAAGTGAACATTCAGTAAATTCAGTTCTGAAAATGTGCTCCAAATTTTAAACAAGGTTCTTGAATATAATAATCTCCAGTGCCACATGCAACCCATTGGTGATGATTTCCAGGAAGACTGGGAAGAGGAATCCTCTGATATGAATTACAAAACTTAATAATAAAAGGGTTTTTAAAAAAAAATATTGTCTAGCTTCAGCATATGAATCCACTAATTGTCATCCCAAAAAAAAGGTACATTTACTTTATTTGAGACAATAGAAGCAAAGTTAAAAAGTATGCAAATAAAGTGCAGAACTTGCATTATAGTCCAATGCGTACAATGTAAGACAGGAACTCAAAACCTCTAAATGTTTTCCAGTTCTCCAAGGGCTAAACAGGGATGAAAACTGGCAACTTAACTGAGATGCTGTAAAAGCTAAAATCTATTCAGGATGCCAAGATGTATCTACATAGATTAGAAAGGACTTAGGGCAAGATGAAAAAAAGGGAATTTAGGTTTTACTTTGCTATTTGTCCTGTTGTCTACTGAAATCCACATCCCCAGATTAAGTGTATAAACTCTTTAACTTTCACAGCACAAATCCAGGATTTGGGAAACCTGATTTGAAATAATACTTACCCTTAATTTGGAGCAGTTCACAGAAAATACAATTTCCTCTTTCTGGAAAGGTCCTTAATCTGTTGGCTATAGAATATTCTGGGAGAAAGCTACTCTCAGTTTCCCATTGTGAGACCATCCCACTTTTGTATAGATAATTAAATATTCATCAAATGAAAGGCTATAATTCAGTCATGTTTCACTGGAATGCCATAGTTCCGTAACTACTGTCTCTTGTGCTCTTTTCTCTCTTGTACTCAAAAAATACAAATCCTTCTGTGTTTCTAGCCTATAATATAGCTTAAAACTAGTTTAAACAGCTAATTTCCATGCAATGTTTCCTATTACATCATCTGAAACATCTAATTTTTCATTATGAAACACAATGCATAAGGAAGTAAGTGCCTTTTGGTTTATCTTTATATTTAGGTGTATATTCATCTAAATATGTGAAACTACTTCTTTTATAAATACATCCATGTCAGCCTTTGGTAATTTTTAGTGGCCTCATTCTTTCATTTGAGTTTGTTTCTTGAACTGAGACATACCATGCCTAGCAGAGCTGTGAAATCTAGGGATAGCAGTTAAGAACATGAAGAGGTGCTTGGATATGAGGACAATGAGCATGCTATATATGGCTAATGGATTGATAATAGGTTGTTTGAGACAGGAAGTACAGCTTTAGGGTGAGATACATTGCTCAGGGTATCTAAGAATGTGTTCTAGTTTTGGCTGGGATAGAGTTAATTTTCTTCTTAGTAGCTGGCATAGTGCTGTGTTTTGGATTTAGTATGAGAAGAATGCTGATAACACACTGATGTTTTAGTTGTTGCTAGGTAGTGCTTAGACTAGTCAAGGACTTTCTTTTTCAGCTTCCCATGCTCTGCCAGGTGCACAAGAAACTGGGAGGGGGCACAGCCAAGACAATTGATCCAAACTGACCAAAGGGCTATTCCATACCATATGACATCATGCTCAGTATATAAACTGGGGGGAGTTGGCCGAGGGGCAGCGATCGTTGCTCGGGGACTGGCTGGGCATCGGTCAGTGGGTGGTGAGCTGTTGCATCACTTGTTTTCTTTTCCCTGGGTTTTGTTTCTCTCTCATTCTCCTTTTCATTGCAATTTTTATTACTGTTATTATTATTTTTTTATTTCAATTATTAAACTGTTCTTATCTCAACCCACGAGTTTTCTTTCTTTTGCCCTTCCGATTCTCTCCCCCATCCCACCGGAGGGGAGGGTGAGTGAGCGGCTGTGTGGTGCTTGGTTGCCGACTGGGGCTAAACCACGACAGAATGTTAAACAAACCTTTATGAGGACAAATAGTTCAAAAATAGCCATTACATGCCTGACCTCCGTCATCTTCAGTGTAACTTGGGTGGTCCTTTAGAAAAGACCTTGTGGCCTAGCATGCATGCCTCTTCAGCCAGTTTCTTGGACAATTAATGTGACTGTGTTGAATATAGGGGTGTGAATCCAAACCTGAGTTTGAGTTCCTGAACACATTATTATGCTTGAATAAATGAAGAATAACAACAACTCTGGTTAAAAAGTTGTGTGGATATTCATTCTTGACTAGTATTTATCTGAGTTACATGATATTGGAACAGCTTCTTGGTTGTAAAATTATGCTGGTTTTTTTCTTTTCTTTCCACTATAATGGTGAAATTCTGTTTTCACAAATACAAAGCGAATTAACACCCACAGATATTAATATGTTTATTTAACAGCATTCAGCTGTAATTGAATATATGAAACTATGTCCTTTGCTCATGTATTCTAGCATAACTCCACTGACTTGATGACCTACTAAAACTGCTTTTTATACAGTATTATCATTAATTCTGTTAATTAACATTCACCTCTTTTTCTCAGTTCCACTCTGACTCTATTTCCAAACTCAATAGAAACAAAGGTACCACTTGAACATTTCGAAACAAGATCTCCTTATCTTCTCTTCCAGACCACAGTCACAGTGCTGAGGAGACTATGTAGAGCTCTACCACTTCTTTGATCAAGAGCATTATAAGCAGACTTAGGCAGTTTTCAAAGTTCCCATTTGGGAATTATAGTCTGTACATGTGTGATTGCCTGAAATACATCCTGAAATGAGATGGAACCTCAAGGTGCATTATAAGCTGTTCTAGAGTTTCTCTCAGGCTAGGGGAATATACATAAACTTCTCTCAGTTGGATGTTAATTGTACTCTGTAATGATATATGAGAGTTTAATATATATTAAATCATTCAATTCTGCTAATGTGATTCTGAAATGCCATCAGAATATTAGACAATCACTGAATATGGAATATATAACAGGCTGAAACTGTTGGCTTCATGAGGCTTCCAGACGCTCTAAATAGATTGCTTTTGCTGCTCGAACCATTACGTGCTATACTAATCTTCACTCAGCTGGCAGTCACATCTTATTCCTGATATACAAGGCAAAACTCTGTGTAAAACATCAGTGTAAAATTCAGAAGATTTTGTATGTCCTTGTAGTTGGAATACTAGTTTCTTTTAAAAAACAGTTAACTTCCATGTCTATTTAGTCTATCTTCAAGTGATTAGAATCATAGAATCATAGAATCATAGAATCATAGA
>VYZW01052360.1:1957-31038 GCA_013401315.1 Balaeniceps rex
TCTTTCCTTTGGTTCACATTTCTTCTTTGCAACTTGTGGGGGTCTTCCTCTGAAGTAACATCAGAGATAGTTATCTACACCAAAGGATGAAATATTCAGTGAAGAACCCTCTTAGTTATACATTCCTTTAATCCTGAGGCTGCAGAATTTCATTTATGTTCCTTATGTTTAATACTAAACTAATCAAAGATAAGTCTCACCTGTCATAAACTTTCCTTTGGTGTTCTCCTCCTGGGGTTCAAAATCTAGAATATTACCTATTGACAAAATTTCTTTATCAATCAGAAGTGCAGCTGTTCATGGAATTTTACATGGAAAAGCATATAAATATAAAATTAGCTACCATTTTAGGTCTGTTACTAGAGTGCTAAGACTTCAGCAGGTGCAATAGATATCTAGGGTAGATTTTACTTAGAGCAATGTACAATACTTCTCTGGGATGGCCACTGCCTGTATGAATATACCTAATGGCAGCAATAGTTGAGAATCTGTTAAATTAGATGACTAAATTCATTGTACCAGTAAATTCATATTTAATCTTAGCCTTATATTCTGTGTGCAATCAAGGGAACTGGACAGCCACCCTTATAAGTCTGCTTTTTGTTTGCTTGTTTCCAAAGGCAGAAATTGCCACGCTTTTGTAGTAAAGCCAACTGGCATGTATCTCAGATACGCTGAACATTTATTTGTTATTTCTTTCATCATCTACGCTAGGAAGTAACAGAAAATTATGTTTTTATTTTCATAGTTTTCCTCTGGCTCTGAACTGTGTTCATGTGCATTCCAGAGAGTTACTATGCTGATTCCAGACAGTATCATCTGAGACACTGTGCCAGGGCATTAGAAAAACTGACTCAAGAATTACCTCTCTTACTCAGAAGAAGAAATAGTTTTCTCTTTGTCTCTTTGACAGGAATTCTTGGAAGCAAAGTCTACCTAGGTTTTTAAAGTTTAGTCTCAATTTATGAGATTTCTAGATAATTGTAGGCATGA
The DNA here is from genome assembly GCA_013401315.1 of Balaeniceps rex. Taxonomy (NCBI): domain Eukaryota; kingdom Metazoa; phylum Chordata; class Aves; order Pelecaniformes; family Balaenicipitidae; genus Balaeniceps; species Balaeniceps rex. The sequence goes on from VYZW01052360.1 coordinate 2,951, forward strand.
TTAATGATTCTTAAATAAAGTAATCTGTACATTCAAAATGTTGCCTATGCTTACAAAGAGAAAGATAGTAGCAAAAGCTAAATAACCAGTATTGTTTGAAAGCTGCTTTTGAAAAAGAAGGGAGGCATTCCCACCTAAAATTCATGCCTGTCTCTATGTGAAATGTGCATATTATCAGACACAGATTAGGTAAATAATTTTAATTGTTCAATTAACTGTATGAGGATTTCTATTGAATTTCAGATAATTTAGGCTATAGTAAATACTCAAAATCTACACCTTATTAGATTTCATTAATAAATATTGAATTTAAAAGTAAAAATTCTGGAAAACTAAATGAAGATAGCTCTAAAAATAGCATTTTCTAATGTTGAAACATAAGATACAATAGCTTATGAACTTTCATATTATGACACTGTCTAACATCCAACGTCAAGACTGTATCATGATAAGAATGTGTGTGCATTATGAAAAAATTATGTAAAGAGTTTTCTACTTTGAATTCATACATTCTCAATTTTATAAACTTATTCAGAAATTAAGAAATCTCACAGCCCTGTTTTTTTCTGAAAATAGTTTCTCTGAGTCTGCCTGTCAGTGTCCTACAAGAGAGACCTGTGGGCATAAAGTATGTCCTCAGTTCTTTTGGGAAATCAGTTTATTTATTCAGTTTCACAAAGCTGCATTTATCAAAGATATTGATCTGGCAAAGTCCCTATACTCAGAAAATGTAAGGTTCATCTCGCCTTCAGAAATTAGGCTAAGCTAATTGTCTGGGCTCCCTTAAAATCAACAGAGAGATATAAGCTGCATCTGTACCATCTGCTTGTAGAGTACTCCCATTTTCTAGGGCTAGATAAACCCCTGGGACACAGTCTTGCCCTGTGTCAGATCAGGATCTCACCTTTCACTTCTTTAACACCCTGACATCCCAGCAGGTGAATCTAGTTATAGCCACAGCTACTTCCAGACAGTGAAGTGATTCACCTAACCTGTGATCGGCCAGATTGAATCACTCGCGTGATTTGCCTTTCTCTTGCCATTCACTGTTAGGGAAGTTTAGAGGATTAGCTTAAGTTAGGAACCTAGTTTCAAGCTGGTTAAAGCTAAGTTATCACTTAACAAATTACAGAAGTATAGATTGTAAGGACCTCAAACACCCACCTGATCATCTCTTTAAAAAATGAATTTTTAAAAACTGTATTTGGCTAGATTCAAAACCACCTCAAATATCTGTTAGGGGTTTTTTTAGTCCCAGACTTTAAAATGTCCAGTGAAAGATATCCCATTATCTTCCTTGGGAGGTCATTTTTGTGCAGAAAATCTTACCATTTCAAAAGTCCTAAATTCTAATTTAAAAGTTCTTCACTAAAAATTAAGCCAATTTATCTTCAGTGCAGTGACCATGAAGTACAATGAAATCTATGGGAAAAAAAATGCTTTAGTGAGGAGCTACTTTTATGTATTTCTATTAATTCTATTTTTTCTTCACAAAACTTTCCTTTTATATAAATTTCCCATGGACCACAGCATTCTTGTGGCTGTCCACTGGGCTCTGTTCAGAGAGAGTACTCTTTCCAGTTACAGGCAAGATTATGAAAAAATGATGTAAAGAATTTTCTATCCTGAATTCATACATCCTCAGTTTTACAAACTTTTCCTTTATCTTGCCTGAAACTGGAAAGAGTACTCTGGCTGAGGCCCTTATCAGTGCTGAATAGAGAGGAAAAAGTTTACTTCATGTATCTCATTTACAATTTTATTTCTTTAAGTGTAAAGAAAAAATGGATTTAATACATGTCAGGACAGAGCATACAGCATGGTAATAACCTATGTACAAGGTCAACTCAGATGCGTTTCATCCAAGGCTTAAACAAGAGGAATTTTTAAAGCTGCCTAAGCATCGGTGTCTAGTGTCCTCTTGGATGCTCAAGAGTACCTTTGGATACCTTCACAAGACCTTCGGTTCTTTGTCTACAGTCATACCTCCCCTGTAAATACCATGTCATATTTGCCAGCCCCACAGGAATATAGCTTGTAGTATCTTGAATACCTACATGTGGCATTTGAACTGAGCCCAGGGCTGCATTTACATTGACCATTTGCAGAAGTAAAATGTAGGGTGAGACAGATCACTCTCTGGGCTTAACCACTTAGCTAACTTGGGGCTTAATAAAGGCTTAATCACTTAAATTGGATGCAGAACCCTACATTGTAGACCCCAACAATTTAGGTAAGAAGTCATTCCCCTCAGGAAAATTCTTTCTTACTAATTAAGCAGATAGCTACTGCCTAGAGGAGCTGTTTATTTGTATTAGTGATTTTTTTTTAAGAACACGTTAAATAAAATCTAGAATAGATGACCCTTCAAACAACTTTTTTTTTTTTTCTGGTTCAATTTTATACAGTTATAACATGTTATGCTGAAGATTTCTGGTCTATCAAAAAATAAAAAGAAAACATTATCCTTGATAGACACACAATTTTACTAAAGAACTGTAGAACATTCTCTATACTATAAAAATAAATTTTAAACTTTCTAGTGTGCTTTGATAATGCAGGTCCATTTCTATTTTGTTCTGTGCTGCTGCAAAAACAGCAGACTTCAAATCACCCAGATAAGAGAGGGATTTCATCTGGCAACATGGACACATTAGAAATTTTTTACATTCTCAGTGGATAATTTTCTAAAAGTTCTTCTAAAGTTTACTGCATAGCATATAATTATTTTCAGTTTTTTATTTCTGCACAGCTTGTTCTGCAAGTGTCAATAGAAAACATACAAGATTTTACTCATCCCAGAGTCTTGTTTAGATGGATATTGCCAAATTATTTTTTAATACATTTCTCAGTGTATTTCTTGTGCGCTTTTTACCTTCTGAAAGTCTGAGTGCTTTTCTAAAGATAATGGGTACACTACATAGAGGACCAAGGCTGTGTCTGTCAAAGCAAAAAACAATTACCATAAAATGTAATTATTAAGGAATAGTACAAACACATCTAACAAAAAACCACAGATGCCAATGAGAATAAATTCTGCTTCTTGTAGACTAGGTGAAACATTTTCTGACAGATACGGGGGGGGGAGTGGAGCATAGGGAGTTACTTAATGCCCAAAGGTTTGGCAAATATAGAGTCAATTGTTTTATAGATGCTGATGCTTCCTTGGTCTGAATGGAGACAAATATTTCTGCTGGATACTATAGATTCAAAAGGAGAATATTCACTCCACTCAGATATCAGAGATATGCATCCAGCACCTGCCTGAGCTCAAGATATACATTTGGTGAGCATAGGGCAAGCTGCTGCATTTGAATCTCTGCTGGAAGATGAGAGTAGCCATTTCTTATCACCTCTGCAGAAGTTCTTGGGCATAAATTATTCTACGTCAGACAAGAAAATTATATTAAAGAGTACTCAGACAGCATGATCCCTGGATACTGAAGAGATAAGAACTCTATGGATTCTGAATGCCTAATTATAGAAATTAATTTAATTCTGGTCACCACATTAAAGGTTACTTCATATCTAGGGAAGACATTTATACCTTTTTTTTGGAGAATAAGAGTAAACCAGTTATTCCCAATTAAATACTGAGACTGAAACTACTTGATAAATCAAATGAAGTTTTGAAAGCTGGGGGTGTAAGGTCTCCAGCAAGCACTAAGTTAATGTAGGGGCTGTAAATGTTAGGTTATGTGATAAAACTCATCTGCCTACGCACAAAAGAGCTCAGAAAGGCAGTGGCAGGAGGGGGAGCCCAAATAATACCTTGCTGGGCTATTCCAAGGTACCTCATAATGGGCCATTGGCTCATCAAAGGCCCATCTCCAGAAATCAGAGGAGCGCTGGGATGCACAATGGCAAGCATTAACACAAATTAAGGTCTCCTAAAGAGCAAACACCCTGTTCAGACCCCTCCCAGGGGTGTCCCAGCAAAGCCTCAGCCCCATTGCCCAGGCATGAAACCCTTCACAAACAGCCATTGGGAGCAGCTCTCTAGATCATCGTTCAGACTAATGGGCTTGTTGCCTAGGGGTGTGAGACACATTATGGGATGCAGGGGAAGAGCAGTTCGGCATTGCACAGGACTTTTTATGGAATGTCTAAGGGAGGGTGGGGGGCAGGAGGACACAAGGAAGGGATTTAGGTGATTTGGGGAGGAACAAGTGTGGGAAATAGAGGGTTAAGGGGATAAAAAGTGCTAAAAAAAGGGCTATAAAAAGTACACTTTTCTGGCTATGTCCCGCGCCTGACAAGCACAGTCTGTCCTATCTTCTTATTAAATTCCTTTCTAACTCTTTCCTGGGTGAGGGCTCTCTACTTGATGTGCATGTATGTGTGTGTGTGTGGGGGGGTGTCTATGGGGGTGTGAGTGCAGCAACTGGAGTCAGACCAGGAGTCACAGATGCCCATAAGTCTGTGGTGCAGCAACTGGAGCAAGTGCAGGTCTGCAAGGGAGCATGGGATCACTCTAGTGAGGATCAAGCCAAGCTAGCTGGTGGCTAGGTGAAATGACTGGGAGCAAGAGAGTGGATGGATTTCTGAGGGCCAACCTGTGTGTCTAGGGATGAGAGCACAAGAGGATCGGCTACTGGGATGAGAGAAGTCCTCGCCAACTCTGTGTGTGTGCAACAGCCTGTACCAGCAACAGGAGTGGGGCTGCAGCCCTGGGGGCTTGAATGTCCAGGTGCCAGCAACTGGTGAGACTGGGATCTAGGGGCAGCTACTGGACAGACTGAGCGTCTGAGCCCAGCTGGTAGATGGATCCACACTGTACGTATGTACATATGTGTGTGTGTGTATATATATATATTCTCACTAGTGGACTTCCATCCTGATCAGCCAGAGAGGGAAGCAGGATGAGGCCATTAGTGCTGTTTGTGTGGGTGTTGAGTGTGTTTGTCTGTCTGTGATTTGTGTGGCTGACCACGTGTATATGGATATATGTGGTATATAAATGTGCTTGGTGTGTGTGCCTGCTGACAACACATCTGCAGCCTCAGTACTGGTCGGACCTGGGGACATGGAGCAGCAGCAACCTTGCCTCTCTTGGGCAGTTGGATATATGTTCCTATAACAGAAACTACCCTCCACAACTTAATATGAACCTTTTGTACTAGCAGATATTTCACAGCCACTGCTGGTCTGTATTGTTTCTTTAAAAGACAAGGTAAATTTACATCCAAGGAAAACTCAGAATAAGAAATAGAGTGTACAGATTAATTGGAGAAAAACAACAGAGGTAAAGAAAAAGAGTCTGGAACCAGAGTCTTTGATGCTGTTTCACTCAACCCCGACTCATATGTTCTTATTTTCTACCTGGGATTTTATTCTTGCATTTACATGTGTCAGAAATGACAGATGACACAGTATGTCAGGTCTCTATAATACCCTTTGTTGTGGTACCTCTTGTAGCTTATACAAAACTGCTTTGTGGAGAAATGATAGGACAGAAATGCTCCACACACATCTGTGGAAAAACTGCTAAACAACATTTCAGCTTTCCACCACTAAGTTACTAAAGAATATCCAAACAGAAAGAGGCAAACAACAATTACAGTTCTAAAGAAAGATACACTAAAATTTTTCAAAGCTCTGAAGGACTTGTCTGTATTAGGAAAAAAGTGTGTTTCAAAATTAACTATTCCCCCACACCCTTGCAATCTAGACATTGTCTAAATCACCTCTAAGCTTAACTTCACTGATTTTTGGTCAGAATTAGGAAAGTCTTATTTTGGTGATTAACAGTCCCAGAGAGAAAGCTTGGACACTAGGATTTGGTATTCTTTTCTACTTGTTTGTTCTCTTCTTGGCCACGTTCTGGGTTATTGCCACTCACTCTTTCCAAGATAATGGTTGAACAACTCATAGGACATCTCATGACATGTAATGTATATTCACATATGTTAAAATGTTAGAACAGCATTCAGAGGCAGAAAGATGTATCATGGCCTTCACTTTTTTTTTTGAACACTTTGAACTGAAAATTCACAAAAATAATAATTACAGGTTGCGTTCATAGGAGCAACACACAGATCCTTGAGAGATGCAGGGCGAAGAGCTATGGCATGTGGGCACAGGGAGCATGCTTGCTTTCAGCTTGGAGTAAGCTTGCTTTCAGCAGCACAGATGTGAGACAGTTCATGCCTCTTAACCTCAGGACCTATGTATGGACCCCTGTCTCTCTGTCCTCTAGTATTAGCTACACTAATACTAGTAATCACCATCAGGGCACAGATTCTTAGTATCCTGAGCACACACATTGCATGCAGGAAGCACAGTCCTAGATGGGTACTGATGGTAAACTGTCCTGGTTTCAGCTGGGTTAGAGTTACTTTTCTTCCTAGTAGCTGGCATAGTGCTGTGTTTTGGATTTAGTAGGAGAAGAATGCTGATAACACACTGATGTTTTAGTTGTTGCTAAGTAGTGCTTAAGCTAGTCAAGGATTTTCTTTTTCAGCTTCCCATGCTCTGCCAGGTGCACAAGAAGTTGGGAGGGGGCACAGCCCAAGATAGTTGATCCAAATTGACCAAAGGGCTATTCCATACCAGATGATGTCATGCTTAGTATATAAACCGANCTCTCCCCCATCCCACCGGGGACGGGGAGGGTGAGCGAGCGGCTGCGTGGTGCTTAGTTGCCGACTGGGGCTAAACCACGACATAAACCCATGCTAAGCCTCATGCAGTCAGCTAAATCCTCTTTTACTTTTTTCCCCCCCTCAATAACAAAATAAAAAATTTATCTCTTTGAGGAGTCTTTCACTGAATTCCTGCTCTAGGAATCAGCAGGAATGTATTACAAAGGGAAACTGAGGGGTCTGCTGTCACCTGAGACAATATAGCTTTTTTGTGTGATGTTAGAAAGAATTTATATTCATCCGAATGAAAATAATGAATGAGCTGAACAGGTCATTCAGCTGCAGGGCTGCTGAAGATCGTTTGAGGGCCCAGGAGCTTCAGGGCTGCTGAAGATTGTTTCAGTTACAATAAAATGCTGAAGTCCATGCCTTTTGGTTTACTTACAGAGTTTGTCTGAGCACAAGAAGAACAGAAGTCAGTTCCGTGACTGAAGAACGAAGTCTACTAAACTATGCAGCCTCAGTGTGCTGCCTTTCTTTATTTGAGCTATAGAAATAACCCTCTTACTTTCAATAAGAAATAATGTTCACCCAAGTGAACTTACCATGTGAAGATACAAGATAGGCATGGGAAAAATACTAGCCCTGTTTTATAGGTAGCCAATCCAGAATAAGTGATTTTTCCCTATCTATATGCCACGCTTAAGACAGAAATCTCATTTACTCCAGCCTGTAGATTCATCCATTGTCTCCTGAGACAGAAAGGTACAGGCTTTTTTCTATACGTCATTTTACCCAATTCTGATTTGGCCCAGAGATGGCAAGAACTGTATGAACATAGGCCTTTCTACCATTCTACGGTTCTTCCAGGAACTCCTTCTGGAACAATACAACTCTGGCATATGTCTCGTACACCAAACAGAACCTCAAAGGTACTGTTTAGCCAGGGTAATCTCTGATCAATTTAGCAGATTGGAGAGTATTTAGGACTTTGAAAAATGACACTGCAATCCCAACTAAAACTCTACAAAATAAAGTCCAATATACTACCATTCTGGAGAATAATTACTTTGTATCAACTAGAGGTAAGAGTATAATTTATCAACATTAGCCTTGATGGGGCATCCAGTGCAGTGTGATTGATTTAAATGTGTAGATTTTTAATGTTTTGAACAGGTGGCTAACTTACAACAACAGTTTAAACTTTTACAGCATCTTATCATGCTGAGGCAGCTCATGGTGTTTTACAATGACATTAAAATTAAAATTTAATCTATCCTGCAGAGTTAATAATTAGCTAATGTCAGTTAAAAGTCAATGAAAACAAATCAGTCTTAAATGTGGGCTTAAAAAAGAAGAAAATAGGGATGTCCTGATGTCAAGAGGCAATGAGTTGCACCAAGCAGATGCATCGCAATGAAAGAGCAAACACCCTAAGTGACATTTCAGTGGGGGTTAAAATTTAAAAAGATAGGTTTTCTTCTTGGCTGCTAGGCCTGCTTATGACTTCATTCACTTTTTGATTTATAAAGCAGTATAACAGTCCTTGAGGATGGGGTCAAGAAGTAGGTATCCTTTCCTTCAGCAGACAACTGTGGCCACTGGGATTCCACTTTTCTCTCTAGCCCAATGAGTTCTGCACTCGTTTCTGCAAAGTAGCACAGTGCCAAAACGAAAAGATTCCTCAGCATCTCACAGCCATATAGTTACATGAATTTGAATCCCTTCAGTCTGAATCCCATTTCAACAGTAGGAACACCACCCCCTGACCTCTGTGTTTTACAAGAAAGAGGTGCCTATTATTTTGAAAGGAGGGACACAAGTGCATTAGTGCAGGAGAGGTTTCTGAGTTGTAAACCTGATCTGACATAAATGCAGGATTTAAGTCTTGACCTTCTCTATTATATAAACCTCGCACAGCATGCTGTCTGTTGTGAATCCCATTTAATCCTTCTCATGCACTGTATAGAGAGTTTAGGTATTTGTCAGAGGGCTATGGATCGTACTTGAGAAATGTGTTTTGTTTCTGCTCTGAACTATTCATTGGTGATGCCTGTCATTCTCTGTAGACTACTGAGGAACCCTAGGAAACTAGTTTACTTTAGATCCCCACATCTGACATGGCTAAAGAATCTATGTGTTGTGAGACTCAGTGTTGCAAGGTCTCCTTGCGACCTAGCCTTCAACTCAACTGCTTTTTCATTTTCCATCTGAAAAGAAAAAGGAAGTACAGTGTTTTCATTCCTTATTGGTCTGATTCTTACTCTCATGAGAACTGTGTAGCACTTGCATGAAGCCAGTTAATTACCTTTAGGCTTGGTCAAAACTGCAAGGAAAAGGTGAAAATGTAGCATGTTATCCTACATTTTGTATCTTAATTCAGCTAACAGCTGTAATGAAAGAAGACTGTATGGGTACTCTCACATATATTCCCAGAACATCTGGAGAGCTTGCTTTCACTACTACTTGTTATCTGTGCTAGCCCAGTTAAGCCACCACAGGTGTGTTACAGATCTGTCAAGTCTCATGCATTGCGGCTGAAACTCATATGGTTGACTCACACTTCCGCATTCTTCTGTGGCTCTGGGTGTAGCTTCACATGGATAGCATTGTAGAGTATGTCCCACTACCAGATGGTGCTGTTCACTGAGCAAGATAGAGGCAGCTGGATAAACGAGGATGTTGTGAACTCATGGAAGTGCATGTTTAAAGCACCCCATGCCCTCCTGCTGCAGGCCACTGCCATACTGCCTTCCTCTTCCAGATTACCCAGCCCAATACTGTTTCAAGCACATGTACAGAAAAAGATGGGAAAGTCTTCATATTTGCATACTAAAATTCCACCTTAATTTATCACACAGGTGTACATTAGACAAGAAACATCTAATGAATAAACAGGTGATTTCTATTTGTTCAGCAAAGTTGCAAATATATGAGTATCTTATGGGGTAATGCATATATTAGTTGGAAAAAATATGCAAAACTATGTGCAGAAGAAACACAGCTCTCTGGTTCTTGTCAAGCTGCCAACGTGGACGTTAGTCTTGTAAAGTTTGGGCACCCTGTAGGGTTTTTATATGTCATCCTAAATACCTAGTTAGTATTATAAAAATTGACTGATAATAAGTGCAATTAGGTCAAGAGAGAGATCGCGCCTGTGAAGTGCCTAATGGCAAGATCTTGACAATAGCAGATAGCTATGCAAGGGAAGTATCAAAGAAGATACAAGAATGCATAATTAAGGGGTGACAGAGGTCAGCAATTAACACTTGGACATCTGTATTTCTTTCCTCAGGACAGGACAGTAGAATCAGAAAAGGACTTAAGTTCAAATCTGACACAGAAAGAGGACAAAGATACTGTTCTATGATGCTTTTAAAATTATTTTAATATGCATGCTATGCATTTTATTCAAAATTTTGTCATTTATTACTGAACTGAAAAGATGTAGATATATTTTTATCACTAAAGTATATAAGGTATAAATCAGGTTTTTATGTACATGCTAATTACAAAGACAAATAGGAGTTAACATGTTAAAGTCCTTAAGTACTGTTTGCAGGTACTTGTAGTTTTGGAAAGATATGTACAGCAGGATAGCTTGGTATAAATTAAAATGCTTATTAAATGTCAGTAGTTCCAATAAGTGATTGATATCTAATTAATGTGTCATATGTGATAATTTTTAAATGTTAATTAATGCCTAAAGACTTAATAAGTGCTGCTTGACCTATTAATTATATTAGACAAAAACATACAGTAATTGTTTCCTAAATGAAATGCTTAAATAAAGTGTTTAAAGTGTTACCATATGATGCTGATGTGCTGGTTTTGTCTGGCATAGAGTTAATTTTCTTCATAGTAGCTACTATGGGACTATGCTTTGGATTTGTGCTGAAAAGAGTGTTGATAATACAGGGATGTTTTTGTTATTGCTAAGCAGTGCTTGCACAGAGTCAAGGCCTTTTCTGCTTCTCACACCACCCCGCCAGCGAGTAGGCTGGGGGTGCACGAGAAGTTGGGAGCGGACACAGCTGGGACAGCTGACCCCAACTGACCAAAGGGATATTCCATACCATATGATGTCATGCTGAGCATATAAAGCTGGGGGAAGAAGAAGGAAGGGCGGGATACTCAGAGTGATGGCGTTTGTCTTCCCAAGTAACCATTACACGCAATGGAGCCCTGCTTTCCTGGAGATAGCTGAACACCTGCCTGCCAATGGGAAGTAGAGAATGAATTCCCTGTTTTGTTTTGCTTGCATGAGTGGCTTTTGCTTTACCTATCAAACTGTCTTTATCTCAACCCACAAGTTTTCTCACTTTTACCCTTCTGATTCTCTCCCCCATCCCACCGGGGGGGAGCAGTGAGAAAGCGGCTATGTGGTGCTTAGTTGCCAGCAGGGGTTAAACCACAGCAGCTGACATGGTAGCAGTCTGATTTTATATAAGGCCGTGATTCAGGGATAATAACCTTTTAACTTCTACTTCACACATTTATGTAGAACTGAGTTGCCCTATTTCTGGTTTCACTGAAAGATTTACTGGCCTCTTCATGCTCTTAGAAGTGAGAAATTGATACTGTGGACTAGACCCTGCTGTAATTCAGACAGGCATTGCAAAAGTGTTTCCTTGTGTGCCTATCAGTGTAGATTGGTCTTCGGTGGCGCTTGGTGTGCTGTCTCAGCCATGGTTATCTCTTGAGCAGGCTGGCAATGACGATACATTCTGGGGTCTATCCTCACCTCAGAGAGAGCCCAGCTCTAAGAAAGATGCAGTCATTAAGCAAAGAGATGGAGACAAAGTGTGGTCCAGTGATTAGTCATTATAAAGGATGGAGGGCTGCTTCACAGATTTCCAGTGTGGCTGAGAAAAAGCCGTGCCACTCTTAAAGATGCTATGCCCTAGTTTTCCTTTGCTCCCTCTATGACATAAGCATAGCATTTTCTTCCCATATCAGTGTTTTGAAATTAAAATCATTAAACATTGTAAGGTGTTCATATGCTCTGATAGCTGGGAGCCAGAAAAGACATCAGGGTTTCTTTATAATTACGGTGGAATAAAGTGATTACTGTTTGCAGAATATTCATGGGCAGTTTATGAGTCTTCTCAGAATTATCTTTACAATATTTATATATGTGTACATATTATATGTACTTGATTAATAAATAATCTGATCTGTATCTAAAATATATATATTTAATTTACTTAATAACTTATGAATATTTTTCTCTTAATATATAAAGTTTAATAGAAAGAAATCCTAATTTTAACTTTGTTTTAAAACTGTTTTATCTGGAATTTTTATTTTAATATTCTAATTGAGAACAATTTTATAAGAACAATTCCTGTCTTTTGGAGGGCTAGATTTTTCAAGTGTTTGTTTGGTCAGTTGATATTTTAAATTAAAAAATATTTCCAGTTAGCTTCTGGAAAATATTTGCGTACTTAGCTATTATGTTTGATGTTCAAGATAAATTCCATGATTTTAACTCTGTTTCTTTTATAGCTCCTCACCTAGTATGCGTATTCTCTAACTCTCATCCCCATGCATGTTTCAATGGAGCCATTTCAAATATCTCTTTACAAAGGTTCGATATTCTTGCTCAAAGAGCATTTGGTAGGAAAAAGTTCAGATGAGTTACCAGGAATAGTTAATCTTCCTCAAAGTCGAGCAGATTCCTGTACGGATGCAATCCTTCATTATTTCTAGTGTGTTCTGATAAGAAGGGCAGACCCTCTGGAACCAGATTTCTGGTATTGTGACTTGCATATTCAGTTACCATGTCACTATTTCTTATTCTGTGACCCTGAGTATCCACCAGTGGCCAGTATCAATGATAGCAAATTGGGCTGGAACCGTGGTCTCATCTAGAATAGTAATTTCCCACCTTTCATAGCATAACATGACATACGTCTTGCACGGGGAAGACAGTTATAAAATGGTTTTCTAATTGTAAGAAAGATCTTTACTTACCTTATTATGATGCTGCAAGAGAGATTTTTAGGGTCCTAGCCCTTTGAAAACATTTTGTTTCCTAGTGCTATCGTACATTGGTTTTCATACAAATTTCCCTATAATTGCCAAAAATTTCTTTATAATTATCCTTGATATAATATCCTTTGGCATTCAGAATACTTGATTGCCAAACACAATACTGGGAGGAAGGGAGGGGAGGAGAGGGAAGGGAGGGAGGAAAAAGGGAAACTGTAGTCTTTTCAGCCAAAAAGTAGTACAGCTGAAGTTAAATCACACGTAAAACCTGTGTAATGGACTAGAGTCAGGCTCATGAATAAAGTTAGCAAGTTAGCTATGTGAAAAACTAAAAGCTACACACAATTTTGCATTCTTTAAGCCATTAGATAATCAGCTTTTTAGAGACAACAATGAAATTAATTCCTGGCAGAGGTGTGCATAATGATCAGAACCTCTGCAATTATAGCAAACAGTAGGTTCCTCACCTTGATTTGTATCCTTAGAGTTATGACCTTGTGTCACTCTGAGACAATGTGGAGGTGTTGGTGACTTGCATGGCAAAGCACTGATATCAGGAATCTTAAGTAGGACCATCAGCAGCTGCAACAGTTACTAATGGAAGAAAATAACCCCCCAGGTTACTAAATTAAAAAAAAAACACCTATGCATTTAAGGTAAGACTTATTTTGATTCCAAGGTTGCTGATGTATCTGTGAGTTGCACAAGGTTAAATGAGAAGTAACTCCATTTAAATCCCTGGGTTTATTTTTGATAGATTCGATCTGAATTAGGTGAGAATTAGAACCCCAAATAAGTATTCTCTATGATGATATGAATTTAAAGAGGGTTTTCTTAGGCTTCCTGCTTAGTGAATGGATAGTTAGACTCCTCCAGCAGGTGGAAGAGAATGGAAAACTAATATGGTCCGTGAGAGGAGAAGAAAGATCAAGGGGAGTGTTTCTCCCACAGCTAACTGGAAAATAACTGATTAAAGAAGTAATCAAGCTTGTGTTTCTACACCATATAGTTCAGTACAGCCTGGAACTGCCACAAATGTTAGATACAGAGGTGCAATGCGACCTCTCTGCTAGGAAAACTTGCCCCCACAGGCCTTCGTACTATTGTGTGTAGATGCCTGGTTTAACCTGTGTACCTTCACACTGCGTTCCAGGAGGGAGCAGTCACACCGGCTGGGGTATGAGGTGGATTCATAGGAGACTACATAAGCACAGTGGGGCCAGGATAACACAGGCTGGTGTGTACCTTGAAAGAAGGGAAGGAAATACTGTAGGATGTTTGGATATTAAAATCTTCAAAGAGATTCTGAAATGTGAATGGAAGTAACAGCAACATAGTGGGCAAAGGAAAAATACCGCAGTCAGAAAAGGTGATATTTTCCTTTTCCCTTCCTTATTGTTTGTGGGGCATACTGACGGGGATCCCCTCCTCCCTTGACAACCCAAAAGCATGTTTAACAGTTGTACCTCTGATTCAAGTTTGGGCACATAAGTGTATTTTAAGAAGTTAACTAGTTTAATTTAAATGCTAATGCGCAACTTAAAATAACATGCAATTTGGATCATGACTGCCATAAATAATAATTATTGGTCTGTTTTCATTGTTCTTAGTGGGATGCTAAGGCTGGAATAGATTTTCAGGGTGATCATGTTGATAAGATCACTGTTCAGAGATTTTGCTGATGATTGTTTTGGTGTTCATCATTTTTCAATTGTGCTACATAATGAAGCGGGTCTTCAAGCTTTGTGTGCATAGTGGATACATGTGCAGTTATTTGAAAATAGGTCAAATTATGCTCAGTTTGTGGCCTACAAATAGTGGAAGGGCTAAGATAGCCATTCTGATAGTTCCCACTTCAACTGTGCAGCCTATTTAATAGGTACTGTAGGTGCATCAATTTAAAGACGGGTTAGTTGGTAAGCTCAGCAGATTTGGGATAACTTGAGCTATTAGCATCAGGCAGATGAGGCCATAATAACAACTGTTGGAAGGCAAGAGGAAAACATAATCCTTAGGAAGATGTAGTGCAAAAATATCTCCAGGCTTCCTTTGGCAGTCAGGGCCTGCTCATGTCCTTTTTGGGGAAAATAAAACAGCTTGAGGGTTACAGCAGAGATGCAAGTATTATTTTCCAAATGGTAGAACTAAAGAAATTTGAAGCAGAACTGATTAGAAACCAGTGGAATAACTGTATGTCTTAAGATGGTCTACAGATTTACCATTTAATAAGGTAAGCAAAAAATGAACAACAGGGTAAAAGCTTCTGCCAGCAAAGTGGGTAAGCAAAAGTCAGTCATCATACAATAGACAGTCAGGTTTCTTTGATTATTGTGGTTGGTCTAGCACATGTAAGTGGTAACTATGTAAATAGCAGTGACTAGGTTAACTAAATATGGGGGGATTTTGTTTTTTTTTTTTTTCCTTTTGAATTCATATGCTTGTTTTTTGTTTTTTGATTGAATTTAAACCTTCAGTTTGAAACCTGCTTCTCCATTCAAACACCAGGGATGTGGTATAGAAATATCTCTGTGCGCTTTCTTCTCACTAAACTGCTTGGGGTAATGTACATGGTATGATGAGCACAGACAGAAACATATAAAGCAGTGGCTATCTTTGTACAAAAGGTGGCCAAACTGTATCTGGATGTATGTATTGTCTATGCTATAGAATGTAAATGACAAATAATGAATTCAAATGAGATCCAAATGAATTCAAGTGAGACACATTAAAATTTCAAACCTCCTTCACCAACTTACAGAGCCTAGTAGAAGTATAACAACATAAGGAGTCATGGAAAGGAGCTTGCTCTTTGGAGTTCTAGATGAGATTAAAATGCACAACATAAAATGAAATATCTCATTTCTGAAATATTTTACAGTCCTATTTTGAAATCCTAAAAGATTCAGATAAATTTTGATGGCCAAATTTACCAAAGAGATTAGGAAGCATTAGCTCCTCTTTTGGGATCTTAAAAATATTACTGGATTTTTGAAACATCCTTTTACTAATAGTTATCTTTTTTTCACTCAATACTTGTGTATTGGGTTTGCATGACAAGGTTTTGGGAGTGGAGGAGGTACAGGGGTGGCTTCTGTGAGAAGCTGCTAGAAGCTTCCCCTGTGTCCGACAGAGCCAATGCCAGATGGCTCCAAGACGGACCCACCACTGGCCAAGGACAAGCCAATCAGTGATGGTGGTAGCGCCTCTGTGGTAACAAATTTAAGAAGGGGAAAAAAAACCAACCTGGCACAAACTGCAGCTGGAGTGAGGAGTGAGAATATGTGAGAATATGTGAGAATATGTGAGAGGAACAA
Organism: Balaeniceps rex; assembly: GCA_013401315.1. Classification (NCBI taxonomy): domain Eukaryota; kingdom Metazoa; phylum Chordata; class Aves; order Pelecaniformes; family Balaenicipitidae; genus Balaeniceps; species Balaeniceps rex. Next base: position 18,843 of record VYZW01052360.1, read on the forward strand.
CTCTGCAGACACCAAGGTCAGTGAAGAAGGAGGGGGAGGAGGTGCTCCAGGCACCGGAGCAGAGATTCCCTTGCAGACCATGGTGCAGACCATGGTGAGGCAGGCTGTCCCCCTGCAGCCCATGGAGGTCCACGGTGGAACAGATATCCACCTGCAGCCCATGAAGGATCCCATGCCGGAGCAGGTGGATATGCCTGGATGAGGCTGTGACCCTATGGGAAGCCCATGCCAGAGCAGGATCCTGACAGGACATGTGGACCCATGGAGAGAGAGGAGCCCACGCTGGAGCAGATTTGCTGGCAGGACTTGTGACCCCATGGGGGACCCACGCTGGAGCAGTCTGTTCCTGAAGGACTGCACTCCATGGAAGGGACCCACACTGGAACAGTTCATGAAGAGCTGTAGTCCGTGGGAAGGACCCACATTAGAGAAGTTCATGGAGGACTGTCACCTGTGGGAGGGACCCCATGCTGGAGCAGGGGAAGAATGTGAGGAGTTCTCCCCTTGAGGAGGAAGGAGTGGCAGAGACAACGTGTGATGAACTGACCACAACCCCCATTCCCCGTCCCCCTGCGTCACTTGCAGGGAGGAGGTAGAGAAAATTGGGAGTGAAGTTGACCCTGGGAAGAAGGGAGGGGTGGGGGGAAGGTCTTTTGAGATTTGGGTTTATTTCTCATTGCCCTACTCTGATTTGACTGGTAATAAATTAAACTGATTTCCCCAAGTCGAGTCTGTGTTGCCCGTGATGGTAATTGCTGAGTAAGCTCTCCCTGTCTTTATCTTGACCCACGAGCCTTTCATTATATTTCTTTTTTTCCTTCTCCCCTGTCCAGTTGAGACGGGGAGTGATCAAGCGGCTTTGGTGTGTATCTGGCATCCAGCCAGGGTCAACCCACCACAACTTATAACTGAGTACTATTTAAAAACCCCTGTACAATAAGGGGAAGAGTAGATGCGCCTTAAGTAACAGTTTTACTTAAGAAACAGTAACTTTTCAACATTAGAGTTAACTTGTATAAAAGCATTGATATTATGGGAACGAGACAGAGGGGAGGAATGAGGAGATTGGGACATCCACAAACATTGTAATTAAAATATATATTAAAATTAAAAACTTCATGTAACAGTTGTTTTCTTTGGAGCTCTATCCTCTTGTGAAATATGTTCTTGAACTTGACATGTGACTGATTCTAACCTATGTGGAAACCATGCAGGTCATTGCCTCACATATATAGAAACCTACCAGCATCTAATACGATTTCAGAATCAGAAAACCTGCTTCTCTGCACCTGTTTCAACTTCATATTACTGGCCCACCTGCAGTTCACCAGATGTTCTGGTATTTCATTGCTTGCATGTCTCTATGTGTACTTTATTGTGTTTACCAAAGAAAATGCTTTGGATAAAGTTATTGGAGACATTTATTTATTTCCCTGCTGAGTGACAAACCAGACTAGATATTTGCAACAGATTTTCATCATACTCCTTCCTACAAATGCTAATAAAGAAAAACTTAATGTTAATAAGGGAATAAATGAGTCAATGTTGTGTGCAACATAATATAAAAATTTACCAGTGTCCTGTGGCTTCCCAAAATTCGTATTTCATTGCCTTTACATAAAGTAAGAAATCAATAAACAAGCAAATAAAATTGATATAGAAGCTTACAACATGAAACTGTGAAAAAAGTTATATTCCTGAAAATTTCCTGAAAGAGTAGAAAAATGCTCAACAAGATCCTATATGAAAATGGAACAGAAAAAAAGGAAAAAAGAAAAAAGACTTTGCTATGCCTTAGGGTGCTAGAAAATGTATGATGAACTAGTTATAACAATATGCCTGTGATTTTCTAAGGAGGTTAGGGTTGCTCTTTTAAAAAACCTTCTGGCTAGTAATTTTAATTTAGATTGCTACCTTAAAGGGAATATTATAAATAATTACAGATCACAGTTAGATCCCAGATAAGTGCTGTACCACTAGGCACAAATATATTGAATAAAACACTACTAAGAAGTTTTTAAGGCAGTAAGTTCCAGATTTGCAGTTATTTGCATTGTAAGCATATTGGATCACTGTGCCCCAACAAAATAGACTGAAACTATATTACTTGTGTTCATCTCTTGCTAGCTGCTATTCTTCCACAAAAAAGTACAGAAATGAAAAGTCTCACTTGTGTTAATATATCCTTTCCTTCTAAATGTTCCTTGGTGCGTATCCACTGTGTGTTGATAAAGAAATTCTCAAGGAATCTGTTCATATTTTTGAGATTTATGTCTGCTCAGTAATTACAAAACGTCCTTACTGCACACACAACTGTATCAGATAGATGAGGAATTTCTAAACAAAACAAGTTATGTCAATGTGTTGATGCATACCGTTGGGCTACTGTTAGCACTGCCATACTAATCAAAGTCACATCTATTCATATGTCCTGATAGACAAAGTCCAGCAAAAATGTGTAAGATATATGTAGCTCTACTCAAGACTTGTATTGTTGAAAATATCAGAAGTATTCCTACAGCAGCTCTGGTGCCTGAGTTTGTTTGCAAATTGACCTGAAGGCTCCGTGTAATGGAATAAATAATCCTGCATCCTATATTCATTATGCATATTTGCTGCCTTGTCCAGCCTGAGGCAAAAGGCAGACAATGTTTTTTGCAGATCCTTCAGAACGCTTTGCTCACTTATTCAAGAAGTCTGATTTTTTCAGTCTTACTGTCAGTTGTTGTTACTAAAAACTAATAGATTTATTTGCTGGATACCGCATATTTCATATCTGACAAAGGTACCTGAAGTGTCTGTTGCCAATTTGTTTTGTCACTGTTTCTGTATCATCATGCTGTTTCTGCCAGCATGCTGACAAGGAAAATAATTTCAGATTTATTGCAAAACAGAAATCACTGAAACAATCACCCAAGCCAGTATGTGGTGGAAGTGCAAAAGGAAAACAAGGCACTGTCACTGTTGACAATAATTGTAGAATATCTACAAGCGTCTTTCATCAGAAACTAAAGTTATTCCTTTTTTTTTTTTTTTCTTTTTTATTATTCTCCCTAAACTCTCTTAATGGTCCAGACATTCAGGTTGGAAGGTTCAAAGTTTATTGAGAAAGCTCTGCTGTAATGGGAGCTTTTGCAGTCACACACTTTCCTGGCTGCTGCCATTTCTAAACTTGAGGGTTCAAGGAACACAGACCCAGACACTGAGTCTTCAGGTGCTTCCCTAAGGCATTTGTGAAGCCATGGCCTCCAGTGGACTCAGGGACTCAAGGCTTCGTCCTGCCTGGATGCTGGAACCCAGCCGGGTGTGTCTGCAGAACTGGATCTCTTCATCCTAGGCTGACAGACACAGCTGCTTCTTTCCTGTTTGCAGGTTTGGCCAGTACGCGTGCACCCCTGAGAGGTGTATGCACACACATAACACTACAGAGGTCACTTATGTAGACTGCCACGTGGACTGCCCCACACCGGGTGCTGTCTTCACCAGAATCCACATATAGCACTGCCAGGAGTCACATATGTTAAACAAACATAAAACTCACATAAAAGTACAGACAGACATGTCTGCTCTTGGGCTGGCAGAGGCAGAAGGTCACTGGTGCAGCACACACACCACACTCTCCAGGTTCACAAGCACATACACATTCACAGATCCCCCAAGCACCAGCATGGCCCCTCTGCCCACCTGGCAGCCCTGCTCAGATCCTTGTCCCTCTTACTGGCCCCATGGGTCCCAAACTCTCCAGCTGGTCCAGCTGGGTGCTCGCTGCACACACACAGCACTCACACACTCACCCACAGACACCCCACATTCCACGCCCCGAATACCAGCATAGGCCCTCCACTTTCCTGATACCCCCGCCCTGGTATAAGGGACCTGCACTCCCTTATAAAGATTTTTAACCTTTCCAAATGCATGTTTTCCTCCTTCTCACTGGCTAGTCCAGCTTGAAATTTCCTAGTGAATGACATGTACACAGCCATGAACGTCAACTTAAATTCATTAGGGGAAAATACAAACACGCTGAGACCCCTACAGAGCTACCAATGCTTATAATTCTCACACAGAGAGACTTATGCTCTGGTGTCTCCAGTCACTGGCATATAGACCTGTGAGCCCTGTCACACATGCCTCCTTCTCCATATTCTAGCACCTACACCTTGCAGCACTCATGCATGGTGTAGAGAGTGAAATTACACAGAAAATGGTGAAGAAAGAACTTAAGAAGGTAAACTAGACTGCATTGATCAGGCACAGGGCTCAGGCAGACAAGAGTACTGGCCAGTGCCTACTTATATACTGTCAAACCTTTTATCCTTCCTCCTATTCCCCCCCTTTTTCCTCCCTGATGCTTCTCTTTTCCTTACCTATGACCCTTCACCTACGCGTTCCTTAATGGTTTTGCATAGTCCCCCAGATCCCCTGAAATATCCATAATGATCATGTTCATCTTGTTTCCCTCTTCTTATCAGTTACAAAGCCCGGGTTGTCCCTTTTCAAAGTTGTACCCACACTTTGTTAATGACCCATCATTTAGTGCTTCAGGAGTTTTGGTATCCTTTATTGTCTCCCTTATTTGTTTTCTTATCAGGTTTATGTTTCTGTGTGTTTTGTTTATCACTTACTTTGTTATTATTCCCTTTGACCTGAAAAGCTTCTTCATCTGATGACCTTAATGAACCAGATGCTCTTATATTCCACATGCCCCTACAGTCATGAACTCTTCTGTTTAGCTTAGCCTTCAAGGGATTGAGTATATGTGTGTGAGAAGAAAAGATATGAAAGAGACATACAGAGAGGGGAAAAAAAAAATCAAAACAAAAAACACCTGCAGGAAAATTTAAAGAAATAGAAATTGTTGGAAAAAGAAGCTGGAGGGAAGAAGACGAAAAATTGACAAGGAAAGAGGTTCTATGTTTAGCAAACAAAAAGGTAACAGGGACTGAGGACAGGTCAAAGAGAGAGACTGGGAAGAGAGATGCTCATAAGCAGGAAACCCAAAAGAAGGGAAAAAAGAAAGGGAGTAATAGCAGAAGTTAAGAAGACACAGACATTCCTAAATAAGGGGGGGGGGGGAATTAATAATGTTTTAGTGTTCATGTAAAAGCTATACCTCATATTTCAACTCTTCCAGCAAAAATTAAACTTTTTTGGTGTCCAACATATCCCTTGACTTTTCTTACTGCCAAACTACTGAAAAAATAATAATGACTTGCACAGGGACATATTTAAAATCTTCCATACTATCAACGTCCTCATTTTTGCGAATGTTCTGATCACTCTAAGGCAGTCTAGGGGAGAACAAAGGGACATAAAAGATACTCAATATGACAAAGTCTTGCGCAAAGACAATTATACTCTTTTGTTCTCCACCTCCACTGTGGAAGGGTCTAAATCGTATCTGAAATATTTAGTTAAGATTTTAGAAAAAGAAATATATAAAAGCAAGGATGTGTAAATATTGGAAAAGATTATCCATGGAAGTGTGGAATCATCATGTCTGGAAATTTTTAAGAATGAATGAGACAAACACTTGGGAAGAATGGGCTGGATGCAGCTGATCTTACCTGGAGGCAAGTGGATGTCCAGCTGATGTCCTTTTTCTCTGTGATTCTGAAGTATAAAATGAAACACATTACTTACAATGCAGAAACTGCATCATCCAGTCCTGGAGAGTATTCATTGGGAGCTATTTGTCTAGGTGCTAATTGGTGTAATGGAGAGGGAAAAAAAGAGATGGATTTACTCTTCTCTCTCATCAGTTAGTACATCTGCCAGGTTGGATTTCAGATTTAAAACAAAGGATTAAGACACAAGTCTGTAAAGATTTACCATTGTGCAAAACTTCCCCATCTTTGAAGTTACTGAAGTTGCTCTTGTATTCCTCTAAGAAGCAATGTGTGTTTTGCATAATTGGAGAATAAACCTGATATTTTTACAAGAAGAGTCTTATGCTTTTCTTGAACTTTTAGGAGCTACTTGCTACTAGACCTGCAACTACTATGGGACATAAATTGGGTGAGGGTAGGAAAAGCAAAATAGTTATGACAGCAATTATTGCCTCCTGTAATCAGAACTTTTTTTGCCTGTGTTTCAAAGCCTTTTTTTTTCTTTTCTATTGCTTCAGGTATCACAAAACTTTTATGCAGTACTAATCACTGTTAAAGGAGGAAATAACTATAGGAGGTGCAGATCACCTCTTCCATCTTAATGGAAGCAAGAGTTCTCAACTTCTATAATCTCCAGGGCTAAAAACCAGCAGGGTGTGTTTTTTGTTGTCAGCTATGTTGAAAAAATATTAATAAGTACCTACAAACGTTCCATAAATTAATGAGGGCACCTGTTTCCTCCAAGATGCACCTTCCTGGGTTTTTCATGTTAAATTTTTCCACAAAGGGGTTGGAGGACTTGTCCAGTCATTTAAAAAAAAAAAAAAAAAAAAGTTACTTGTTTTTTGAGGTTCTCTATGCTTCTTTGGAAACCTTCTCTGAGTATGTTCCTTACATTTAAACAAAATAAAAAGACCAAAAACAGAGTTGCAACTTACCAAACTTAAAGGAAAGTTAATACCACTAAATATGTGTTGAACTCTAAGGATACTTCTAAATAAATCGTCTTTATTGTTCCTTCAGGTGTCAAAATGATAATGTAACAACGCGGAGGGGGGACATGCAAATAAAAACAACAACAAAAACAAACCAAATACAAACACTTTATTTTAAAATGGAAAAATATACTACTGTGTCTCCAATACATTTTTAAATGAAGGAACTATCTTTTCTTTGTAAAATGTATTAATACCATATGACCAAAAGTGTTTTTTTATTTATGTCTGCTAGGAATTGATATATATGCCATTTGTAAGAGGCATTTCTAGGAGAAGTGAATATTAGAGCCACAATTAGTCATTAGCCTTGGAGAGCTTTTCAGTACATTTCTAACGTCAGTTACTTGTCTCAGTTTTCAGTGTTTCACTTGGATGCTGGTGTTATTCTCATTTCCTAGCAGTTATCCATTTTGCAATTGACTACAACAGCCAAATTTGGGAGTGCTTCCTACTGCACTGTGATCTAAGACACAAATTTCATAAAATCATAGAATAGTATAGGTTAGAAAGGATCTATAGACATAATTTAGTCAAAATGTGTCCAGTTAGAAGAGGTTATTAAGGAACTTGTCCAGACTTTTGAATATCTCTATGGATGGAAATATCACAATCTCTCTGGGTAACCTATTAAAATATTTGTCCACCCTCATGGTAAGACCACTTTTCTTTATATTGAGTCAGAATTTCTCATTGTTTCTTGACCTATCCATCCCAAGGCTAAGTGCCAGGTCCTGCACTTGGGTCACAACAACCCCATGCAATGCTGCAGGCTTGGGGAAGAATGGCTGGAAAGCTGCCTGGTGGAAAAGGACCTGGGGGTGTTGGTCGACAGCTGGCTGAATATGAGCCAGCAGTGTGCCCAGGTGGCCAAGAAGGCCAATAGCATCCTGGCTTGTATCAGAAATAGAGTGGCCAGCAGGACTAGGGAAGTGATTGTCCCCCTGTATTTGGCATTGGTGAACCCACACCTCGAATACTGTGTTCCATTTTGGGCCCCTCACTACAAGAAAGACATTGAGGTGCTGGTGCATGTCCAAAGAAGAGCAACAAAGCTGGTGAAGGGTCTAGAGCACAAGTCTTATAAGGAGCTGCTGAGGCAACTGTGTTGTTTAGTCTGGAGAAAAGGAGGCTCAGGTGAGACCTTATCGTTCTCTACAGCTACCTGAAAGGAGGTTGTAGTGAGGTGGGTGTCAGTCTCTTCTCCCAAGTAACAAGTGATAGGACAAGAGGAAATGTCCTCAAGCTGCACCAGGGGAGGTTTAGATTGGATATGGGGAATTTTTTTTTCACTGAAAGGGTTATCAAGCATTGGAACAGGCTGCCCAGGGAAGTGATTGAGTCCCTATCCCTGGAGGTATTTAAAAGCCATGTAGATGTGGTGCTTAGGAACATGGTTTAGTGGTGGACTTGGCAGTGTTAGGTTAATGGTTGGACTTGATGATCTTAAAGGTCTTTTCCAACCTAAATGATTCTATGATTCTATTCTGTGTACTTCTGAAAAGAATCTGGCTCCACCTTTTCTACACCCTCCCACTATGTCATTGTAGACAGCAATAGAATTTCCTTTTTGCCTTCCAAAGATTGAACAAACCTTGATTCTGTGTGATTGTGTGTGTGAAACCTAATTCTCGTTGACCCTTCTTGTACTCTATGTGTTGCTTAACCATTTTAGTGGCTCTCCACTGGATTCATTTAAGTATGTCAGTGTCATTTGGTAATACTAGCAGACAAATTTTACATTATGTTTCAAATGTGCATAGAAAACATCTTGGATGTTTTAACAATATTTAAATAATTTCTGGCCTACCTTATTGAAGTGCAAAGCACATGGACCATAGTGGCGACTCTAAATTCTGCTGGTTTTCATCCAGAGATGCTTTGTTTCATTTCCACATCTGGCTTTTAAAAATGCATTTAAAATCTTTCACTGCATATTTTTTAAAAATCCTGTGTTTTTTGTTGTTGTCGACATGAGCATCAGTAACATCTCAGGAAATATCTACCTTCCCCTCCTCAGTTGCGTTACTTATACCGTGAAAAGGGCACTATACTAGCTGCAGATCTGAGATGATTTATAGTGTCAGTACATTCCCTGAAGCTTTCACTGCATTGAACTACTACATCCATGTAGCATAGTGTTCACTTTGTCCATGAAAGTAATTTAGATGACTTAGTCTTTTGGATGGATGCAGCACTGCGGTAATGTGAACATACCAGTTTCAAACAGGTGCAGGCTCTCTGGACTGTGCTCCATACCTTGTGCAGACATAGTCTTAGGAAAAAATTCCCATAATCATAAAAAAAAAAGTATAAGAATCCAAAGTTACACAGTAAGTTTCTTTCCTCATTGCTCATTTAAACATTAAAAATATTATAAGCATTTTAGAAGAATCACTGTTAAAGTATATGTGATATACAAAAAGCTTGTAAGCATTTGGGATTTGGCTCCACTATATGACTAGTGCAATAATGAGACCTTGATCTGGTGAAAATTCTGGGAGTCAGCTTCACATGGAGACACCTAAATTTAATGAATATACACAGATGTTCAAATGCAAAAGTGATGTCTAAGCTCCTGTTATCATTCATAAGAACTACAGCTTGATTTAGTTGGGTAAACACAAACGAGTAGTACTGGGTATCTCAGATATCCCGTAGGACCAGCAGACAGGATTATGGAAGACCTGCGCTTTTCTGGAGCATAGTACGATGATAGCTGGGAAAGCCTAGGACCTCTCTAATAGCCCTACAAGTTTAGACATATGACTCAAGTATTCTTTTGCTGGTCATCTGAATCACTCTTTAGGTTCTGCTGGCCTGAAGTCCATTCAAGGCCTACAATTTGGCCTTTTCTGTAATAGCATGATTACAGCTGGTACATTATTTTGCAGGAGAAGGTGTCAGGAAACTGGCATCATCTAATCAGAACCAAGCTGTGAATAGCCCTGAAGAGGTATCAGGAACAGAATATTGAAATACCTGGAAAAAAGTTGAAGAGAACTGAGAAACTTGAAAACTTTATAGAAATTCCCAGACGGAGGAATATTAAGAGAGGTGGAGTTTTCATAGGATCATAGGATAATTCAGGTTGGAAGGGACCTCAGGATGTCTCTATTCCAAACTACTGTTCAAAGCAGGGTCAGCTGTAAGATCAGATCATGTGGCTCTCCAGTTAAGTCTTAAAAATGTCCAGGGATGGAGATTGCACAACCTCTCCAAGCAACCTGCTCCATAGCTGGACTGTCCTCAGGGTGAAAAGGTTTTTCTTTATATCCAGTCTGAACACTCTTTGTTTCAACTTACACTAATGTCTCTTGTCCTCCCATCACACAGCACTGTGAAGAGCCTGGCTTTGTCTACTCAATAACCTACCCATGGGTACTGGAGGGGAGCTGTTAGGTCCATCTTCTCCAGGTTGAACAAGCCTTGTTCCTCTGCTCATTGGGCAAGTGCTCCATTCCCTGACCATTGTGGTGCTGCTCTGCTGAACTCGTTCCAGTTTATTAGCCTCTTTCTTTGTATTGGAGGGCCCAAACTGCGGTATTCCAGATGTGGTTTAATGAGTACTAAGTGCAGGGGGATGACTGTTTCCCTCACTCTGCTGGCTGTGCCCCTGTTAACACAGCCAAGGATCTTTGTCACCAGGACACACTGCTGGCTCACGTTCTTTTCAGCAGAGTCCATTTCAGCAGAGCTGCTCCACAGTAAGACAGTCCCCAGCTTGTATTGCTGCAAGGGTTGTTACTTCCCAAATATGTGACTTTGCCTTTGTTTTGTTTAATGTCAAGAGGTTCCTATCAACCCAGTCCTCCCTCCAGTCTGTCTAAGTCTTTTCAAATGGCCATTCTGCTCTCAAATATATCAACTTGTCCTCCATAGTTTGGTGCCAAACTTGATGAGTCCACTATGTTGCCTTCTTCTGTTGTCTCCAGTGAAGATAGTATGTACAAGAGGTCTCAAGATAGACCCTTGCAGGACTCCACTTGTTATTGGCCTCCAGGAATAGTGCAGCCTTTTAATTGCTACCTTCTGAGCCTATCCATCTGATTAATTTTTTACTCACCTGGTTGAACACCCATTCAGACGATAAAGTCTCAATTTGGATACATGGAAAAAGTGTTTAAACCTTGCTAAAGTCAAGATGAATGACATCTACTGCTTTCATCTCATTTACAAATTAATCCATTTTATCATAGAAGACAAACCTTTGGTAAATCCTTGGTGACTGTTCCCAGTTACCTCCATGTGCTCATAAATGTATTCCATGATTTTCCTAGGGACAAAAGCGAGGCTGACCAGAGTGTAGTTCTCTATATTGACCCTTTGGCCTTTTTCAAAGATTTTTGCAGCATTTGCCATGCTGTAGTTGTTGGTCACTTTCCTGCACTGGGGTGGGAGGTGGGAGGTGGGGTGCAGCATTCTTCCTGAATCTCAGTAAGAAAGGCAAGGCAACAAGTGGCATCATAAAATAAGTGTTTTAATAAGACAGACTAGAAACGTGGATAGCAAGTAAATTTTACATCCTTTCAGATGCTGTGAACCCTGTTTTCATGCAGCATTGGACAGATCACATTTTCCCACAGCATGCTGCACAGATCCCATCTGTGGATTGGTTCAATGTCTCTCTCCTACCATGGTGCCTTTCACCTTGTATAACAGAAAAAACTATATATGTTCTCCTGAGAGGTTGGAATGCTAACTCTTAACATCCACCACAGCACAGCACAGGCTGGCTCTGGGCACTTCAGCAGATTCCCTTACAGCAGCTGCTCATGCCAACACATAAGCTTCTTAAGCCTTAAGAACAAGGCCTGGTAGAACAGACATGGCTTGCCCAAGATCACTAACCATTCAAATATGACATCTTCTGCAAAGCTCCCAATACAGGAGTTCCCCTGATCTCTGTGACCATTCAAAGATGATAATGAATGGCTTTGCTACAACAACAGCCAGTTCTGTCAGCACTCTTGGATGCAATCTATCAGGTCATCATGGATCATATTCCCTTAAGGAATCCTGGACTTGACTCTCATCCACTGCTAGTACTTATTATCTTCTTTGAACTCTTTCAGTAATCACAGAGGCATGGCAGACCTTGTTGGTGAAACTGGGGATGCCCCTCTGACCTATGTTCTGTAACCCATTGGAGTCCTCTCACACTTCTAAAATCCTATGAACTGTTGTGATAATAACAGCAATGTTATTATCAATAACAATCCTGAATTTAGGAAAAAAAATAAAAAAGCAAGATTTTTTTTTTACAAGCATTTATTCTTATTCCTTAATTTTTAAACCTGTATCACCTGAAGTTACAAAATTATGTCTTTTAAAGAGGCCAGGAAACAGTGATTGGCCAGTGGAGTAATAACAAGAACAGAACAACCAAAAGTTTATGTAGAGAAGCAACTACTAGCTGTGCTGCTTTGAACAGAAAAATTCTAGCCGTTCAGCTCCAGGCACAAGCTGAACATGCAATCTGATTACAGGCCCTTGGAAATCATTGTGAAGAAGCCAGTGTTGAGTACTTTCAAACAACTACAATGAATATCATCAAGACTCCAGCAGCAGGATGTTTTGTGTTCAGGAAAA
>VYZW01052361.1:2438-30503 GCA_013401315.1 Balaeniceps rex
AAAAGAAGAAAAAGCCACTGAAACCCCCTTAGAATGATGAATGACAGTTCCAAAGCTGATCAGAGCTTAGTATTCTGTCTGCAAAGCCCTTTCCTTTATGCTGACTTTTGTCAAAAAAGACAAGAATGATTTTTTTAAACTCAAAGTCCAGATGTAAATCAAATAGAAACTAGAATGATGGAATATCATTAATTTTCTTTCCATCTCCAAGACATCTTCTATTTTCAAGGCAATGAAGATATTTGGTTTTGCAGAAGATATTTCTTTTCCATATCAAGGTCCATAATTTCTACTTTTATCCTTTTAGACATCACTGTTGCCTAACAGCTAGGGGTCTTGGGATTGTAGGGACTGCATGGTGCAGGATGTCCAGGGTCACGACCTGAATCCTTCATCCTCTATTCAAAGATAGACATGGGCTCTCTTTCCCTCAGCAGAGTCTCTTCTTCAAGGGAGACTTCCAGACCTCTTCTGTGATTCTTTTTCTTCTTTTCTTCCTTTGCCTTTTATTCCTTATAGTCCACAAGGTTCTTTATATGACTATGTTCAGTTACTCACCAGATAAGGAAACATCTGCCTGCTTCTTTTGGGACATTACCCAGCTCAGTCAACGTCTTTTTAAAGGTGCATGACACAAATTGAGAACAGATATCATTACTTTTATGCATAGATGAAATGAAAAAATTCTGAAATACAGAGTTTTATAGGATGAGAAAACAGCATCTGATATTTACCAAGATTTATTGTTCTTTGAATTGTTTGTCAGGATATTATATATTGATTCCTTGCCTAATAAAAATGGAATGAAAAACGAGTACAGCAACAAATACTGGAATCAAACCAGAAGATTTAAAAAGGAGGTACTAAATGGTTCTGAGTCTGCAGCACAAAAGAAGAAATTGCAGCAAATTAGTTCCAGTGAATTGATTTTACTCTCTTTGAAAACAGACAAAAATATTTTCAAAAATAAGACTTTAGAAAAAGTCTTTAATGTTTTCTTTAGCATAGGCTACCTCAGTAACATCATTCAGTTCTTATTAGAGGCACATGCATGGCTCATGAATTATTTAATTCATACTTCTTATTCTGATTGAAGACATAATTTCTTCCTTGAGCAAACACTAATGAAGAAGATGTTCATTCCAAGGGCACTCCATCAAATTTATGTTTGGCGTTCAAAATGAGATATTTAAGATCAATAGAACATAATATAACTGTAGTTTTATTTGTATAAATAAATTTCTATATTTAGAAATTAGCAATATATTATTACAAGAAGACAAACAGGAAGAGTTTGCATAGCTACCTGTTGCTTTGTAATTGTTCCTGTAGCTTTTTCTGCTCTGCTCCATTGTATGCCTCAACACATATAAAATTACCCAGCAATCTTAAAAACTGTAAAGGTTTAGGTCCTGATCCTAAAACCAGCTCTTCATATATTACATTTCTATAGGGGTGCAAGTCAAGAAGCCATTTTCTAATTCAAAATTATTTTCTTCTCCACAGTTGCACATTTTGAATGACAATAGAGTAAGATGTTTTCTCCTGAAGTTTCCCATTGGTATCTTTCAGCCTCTGCATATTTTGGATATTCCAGAGAATCTCAAATGGCATTGGATATCTATGTTTAGGGCACTAAGCCCTACCTTTCTCTTGACTGTTTATGGGAGCTTAGAAACATAGTTCACATGGAGACTTTTAGACACCTAAATTTAGATACCTGAATTTGGAACTGAATACCAGTACAATGTAAGTAACATGCAAAAATCACTAAGTAAACAAACAAATAAACAAAAGCAATAATAAAAAAAAGAAAGAAGGAAAAGTCGATCTTAAGTAACTATTTCATAAGATATGTTAAATAGTATTTTCAGGAAAATAAGATGTACATAGGAAAAAAATAGAGAAACATAATATTTTACTTCTCTGAAATCCATGATTAGATCTTACACATGTTGTTTGTATGCCATGAGAAGTTTCCATATCCTTCATCTGACTTATGTACTGGAAAAACAGCTGCACTATCTTTAGAAGGTACTCCTATCTCTCCAGCACTTTATGAAAAACACAGCTTTTGTTCTTGCTTAACATAACCAAATTATTTAAAATTGGATTTAAAAAGGTTCTAGTAAAGTGATGAAACTTTATATACATTTTGATATTAGTTTAAAATTTATTATACAAGTTTCATGCCTTTACCTTTTCATATACAAGTTAAACTGCTAGGAGTAGCTTTAATAACCTATAACTATTCACTGACAGATTGGCTAATAATCTTAATTTCAATGTTTTCAGCAGTTTTCTTGAATTTACAGACCAACTCTAATATTTCAAAGACTGCTTTGTTATTTTCCATGTTATATTCTCTTCACATATGCAGTGAACTGATTTTTAATATGCTATTCTGTCTGTTATTTTTGACAGCCAATGGTTAATCATGCTGTCATTTAATCATGCTGAAAGTACATAATAGCCTTTAAGACTGGTGTATATACAGTTTTGTGCTTACCTAGTTCTCTTCATTAGGGAGCTGGCTAAAAAAACCAAACATAAAAAATAAAATAGTATCAAGTAAGAATGTTAATTTCCTTACTATTTTGAACATATTTTGAAATTATGTATCTACCTCTGTTTATTCTGGCTTTGTTTGAGATCGTCTCTAATTGAAAAGAAAGAAAAGGATCCAGGTCACACACACTTGCCCAAGTCTTTTTTCCAAGGATTTAAAAACTCAAGTCAATAACTTACACTCAAGTAAGTAACAGAAAAATAAATTCCAAAAAGACTCCACCAGGAATTTAAAGACAACTTCACATGTGCAAAACTATTTCGCTGTAGCTGCTAAAGGAGTCCATGCAGGCAAATACAACCAAAATCTAAACAAAATATGCCCTGTTCTCTGTAAACAGCTTAAGTATCACTGGCATTGTGACAATAGGTTTAATTTACCACCATTTTTATTTCTCTTTCTAGTGCAAATGATTCAAGAGTGAATACTCCTTTTTTTCCTCAGATATGTGCAATAGAATTATTTGCTTAGCCTAAATAACAGAGAAGAAAGAAAACCTTCTAATTCCTAGTACGGGACACCGCCAAGTATAGCATTGACTGATGTAACTACTTCTCAGTACTTATCATTAGAAATTCCAGAGCCATGAAGACAAGCAATTGAAAAACAAATTTGAAAAACTAACTTTTGAGATCCCTATAGGGAAGAAAATGAAGCAGTCATTATAGGAAAGTCAAATATTAACCCTACATTTCAGCATAACAGGTTTCTGGTGGAGAGGATGACAACAGAAACAGTACTGGAAAGATTTCACAAGCAAGTAAACTACTGATCTTACAAAGAATGATATATCAGTATTCAAAATTGTATTTGAACTCCTCTAAAGCTGGAGCTTGGAAGTTTCACATCTGAGAGATAAGCCAGTGCCAACACCTTATACTTTTAAAACTAGTTATTAATATATTTTCTAGCTGTTATTTTCATGTAAAGACACATTCAGAACAGAACTCAAACCTTGCAATGAACTGATTCATTTATCTCCAACAAACAAGCTTTGTGGCTCCTGAATTCCTGTGAATGTGCTGTAGTTGATAGCCTCAGTTGACTGGAAACAGCATGAAAGAACTTCAAACAAGAAGCTGGAATAATTTGAGCTTGATGCTACAAAATCATGAATGATGTAAAAGCTCATACCACCTACAGACAGTAATAATAAGGGCTTTCTGAAGTCTTAGAATGAAAATGATGTTTTAACTATGCAAGATTTTTTCCTTTCAAAAGAAAATATCAGTATGATGATCCATGTTATTCGGAAGAGCATAATGAAAATTTAAATATGTGAAAATTAAAAAGCAGTAATAGAAGAATTAACTTAAGTGATGGCAACTGTATTAGGATCTAGTGGTGATATTTCAATAGCTTTAGCTATTCATGGACAGTATTTCATGAATGCATTTTAACACAAGTGGGTTGCTTTGGATACTGAAGAAAAAAATCTCCAAACATGACTAATATATAATCTGGAAGACGTATACTAAGTTAAATATTTTTCAATGAACAATCACAGCTGACTCTTAACAACAATGACATTAACTTTATATATACACAGAAATTGTTCAGAAATACAAAATAGCTATGATCTTATCTATTCCTTCTCAAATTTATTTACCACCCTAGCAATCCTTAGCTACAGAAAATTTAGTACAGAGAACTGATTTTGAAAGACTTAAAATAGTTCAGTTTCACTTCCTTCATATTTTTCAAAGTTCTGAGCATACATGAAACTATCATGTTCAAGTTCTTGAAGATCAGTCATCTATATACACAGTTGTATGAGCAATGTCCATGCTCCCCCATAACACAACCGATGTATCTGACTAGGTAAGGTACCTTCTTAGATCTGTTGTTTGTAAATAGTGATGGTCTTGTGGGTGAAGTGATAATTGGCGGTTGCCTTGGCCATAGTGATCATGAAATGGTTGAATTTAAAATCTTTAATAAAACAAGAAAAAAACTGTCAGCTGAGGGACTACCCTGGATTTTGGGAGAGCAGACTTTAAGGCTGCTCAAGGAACTAGTTAGCAGGTCTAATAAGGACTAATACGGTCTCCTGGGAGTCTGTTTTTGAGGGTATTGGGGTGCATAAATGCTGGTCACTTTTTAAGGGTCCTCTTTTAAGAACACAGGAGCACAATTCTAATGTGTCAGAAGTCAAAGTGATCTGATTTTGGCTGGGATAGAGTTAATTTTCTTCCTAGTAGCTATGCTCACCACCTGCCAACCAACGCCCAGCCAGTCCCCAAGCAGTGGTCACTACCCTCTGGCCAACTCCCCCCAGTTTTCATACTGAGCATGACATCATATGGTATGGAATATCCCTTTGGTCAGTTTGGGTCAGCTCTCCTGGCTATGCCCCCTCCCAGCTTCTTGTGCACCTGGCAGAGCAAGGGAAGCTAAAAAGTCCTTGACTTAGTGTAAGCATTACTTAGCAACAACTAAAGCATCAGTGTGTTATCAACATTATTCTTACCCTAAATCCAAAACACAGCATTATGCCAGCTACTAGGAAGAAAATTAACTCTATCCCAGCCAAAACCAGGACAGTACTGAAAGAGTTCACCAATGTTATTGCGAGACCTCTATCAGTTGTTTATCAACTGTCTTGGGAATCTGGAGAGGTCCCAGTTGACTAAAAGCTAGCAAATATTATTCCAACTTTCAAGAAGGGCAAGAAAGAAGACTGTTAAGTATAGGTCTGTCAGTCTCACGTCAGTGTTGTGTAAAATTATGGAGAAGATTATGCTGGAAGTTATTGAAAAACACTTGAAAGACAATGCAGTCATTGGTCAAAGCCAACAAGGGTTCATGAAGGGAAGATCATGCATTACTAAATTAATATACTCTTATGACAAGATTACCTGCTTAGTGAATGAAGGGAAGGCAGTGGATGTGGGGGTTTTGTTTATTTTAGCAAAGCTTTTGATACTGTGTCTCACAGTCTCCTTCTGGACAAAAGCTGTATCAGTTGTAGGATACCACCTGGCTGCCTTTGACTCCAGTTCATATTGAAGTTCTAGTATGTCCAGCACAGCAGCACTCAGCGTGACTTCGTTCAGGCCATGATAGTCTACTGTTAGTCTCCACTCTCCATTTGACTTTTGCACTGGCCTTATGGGACTGTTAAAGGGTGAGTGATTTTGCTGATCACTCCTTGGCTCTCCAGTCAACGAATCAGCTTATGGGTAGGCATCAGGGAGCCTTGGTTGGTGTGATACTGCCACCAGTGCACCATTGTGGTAGCAATCAGTACCTGTTGTTCTTTGACCCTCAGTAACCCCGCAATAGAAGGGCCCTTCAAGAGACCAGACAAGGTAGACAGCTGTTTAATTTCCTCCATCTCGAAGGCAGCTATGCCAAAAGCCCACTGGTACTATTTTGGGTCCTTGAAGTACCATCTCCTGAGGTAATCTATGCCAAGGATGCATAGGATGCAAGGATGCAAGTCTATGCCAAGGAACCTCTGTGCCAGACACAATGGGGTGTTTTTGGCACTCATTCCCAGTTAGGCTCACTTCAGCCTCCAATACAGTTAGCTGTGGGGATCCCCTTGTCGCTCCAGAAATACAGATGGGTTCTGCCCCTTTATAACTTGATGGCATTAGGGTACACTGTGCACCAGTGCCACTAGAGCTTTATACTCCTGTGGGTGTGATGTGCCAGGATGTTGAATCTACACAGTCCAGTAAACCTGGTTGTCCATTTCCTCCACCTGGCTGCAGGACCTCTCTAGTCCTGGTCATAGTATTTGTTACTCACTTCCTGTAAATACGAATCAAAAGTCCCTTTATTAAGATGGGAAGTAAAATCAGCCCTTCTACTCTATCTGGGGAACTGCTCACTGGAAACTGGAGCAGCAATTTTCCTGGAAGAACACCCTTTTGTGATTGTTTTTCATTACAACTCACGTACCCATGCCTTTAGGGTTGAGGTAGATTTTCCATCCCACTTCCTCATGTCCTCTCCATGGTCACACAGGTAAAACCACAGGGTGACCTGTGGTGTGTACCCTCTATATCCTCTCTCTTGAGCAGAGGGACACTTACTCCTAATGGCTGAGATATTGGTCCGTGTAGGTGGGGAGTAGGACATGTCCTCTCTGAGTTGCTGGAACTCCCAGGACAGTTTTCCGGACAGTTTTTCCACAGCTGAGAAACAGGCCCATAGGGAGGAAGAGAGACTTTCTTCACATTGTGGGAGTTGGCCAGCCAATTTATCCACCGTTTGTTCCTCTCCATCTTTCCACGTCATTACTGCCAATGAGTTTGCATGGACAATAGTGTGTTCTGTACCAACTTCTGCCACATGGGTCATGTGCACCTGACTTCATCTGGATCTTTGTATAACTTCTCATTGTCCGGGTCATCATAAATCACTTTCAGCACGGCTAATTCCCTCAGGTACTGGATACATCTCTCCATGGTGGTCCATCTGAGAAACATTAAGTGGCTTAAATTATAAATGAATCACTTCCTTATGTGAGATCTGTGTATGAACTATTTGCTTATGAAACCAGGAAAGCTGCAATTACCTTGTACACAGCCCACTGTGTAAATACCTTGAGAAGGTGCTGAGGCAGCCCCACAGATCCCTTACAGACTTGCTTCTGTCACCAGCAGTAGCCAAACCATGTCCCCAGTGTCCCCCTACACAGCGCCCACAGGGGTACAGCTCCCCATGTTCCCCCCTGGGGCTCGCGGGAACCAGCCAAACCCTCCCAGGGTGGTGGGACCCCTCTGTGGCACCAGCTGCCCTGGCAGCTCCCACTCCGGTTGCTCCGGTTTGGTGCCCAGTGGCATCGCCCAGTGTGTCCTGCTTTCTATAACCGGCTGCTCAGCAGAATAGTCAGCCCCAGCAGAGACCAGCTGCCCAGCGCACGTGCTGCGCCAAAAAAAATTAAAAAAAAAAAAAACGTTACCCCCTGAGCTGGAAGACGGGGACGGGGAGCAGAACAAACCCCCCATAATCCAGGAGGAAGCAGTTAATGACCTGCTATGCCACCTGGACATTCACAAGTCTACGGGACCTGATGGGATCCACACGAGAGTACTGAGGGAGCTGGTGGAGGAGCTGGCCAAGTCACTCTCCATCATTTATCAGCAGTCCTGGTTAACAGGGGAGATCCCAGATGACTGGAGGCTTGCCCATGTGATGCCCATCTACAAGAAAGGCCGGAAGGAGGATCCAGGGAACTACAGGCCTGTCAGCCTGACCTCGGTACCAGGGAAGATTATGGAGTGGTTCATATTGAGTGCCATCACACAGCACATCCAGGACAATCAGAAGATCAGGCTAGTTAACATGGGTTTATGAAGGGCAGATCCTGCTTGACTAACCTGATCTCCTTTTATGACAAGGTGACCCACTTAGTGGATGAGGGAAAGGCTGCGGATGTTGTCTACCTGGACTTCAGTAAAGCCTTTGACACCGTCTCCCACAGCATTCTCCTGGAGAAACTGTCTGCCCATGGCCTGGACAGGCATAATCTGTGCTGGCTAAAAAACTGGCTGGGTGGTTGGGCCCAAAGGGTGGTGGTGAATGGAGTTAAATCCAGTTGGAGGCCGGTCATGAGTGGTGTTTCCCAGGGCTCAGTGTTGGGGCCAGTTTTGTTTAACATCTTTGCTAATGATCTGGACGAGGGGATCAAGTGTACCCTCAGCAAGTTTGCAGATGACACTAAGCTGGGAGGAAGTGTTGATCTGCTCGAGGGTAGGAAGGCTCTACAGAGGGAACTGGACAGGCGGGACCAATGGACTGTGACCAACTGTATGAGGTTCAAGAAGGCAAAGTGCTGGGTCCTGCACTTGGGCCACAACAACCCCATGCAATGCTACAGGCTTGGGGATGAGTGGCTGGAAAGCTGCTTGGCAGAGAGGGATCTGGGGGTGTTGATCGACAGCAACTCAATATGAGCCAGCAGTGTGCTCATGCAGCCAGGAAGGCCAATGGCATCCTGGCTTGTATCAGAAATAGTGTGGCCAGCAGGACCAGGGAAGTCATCCTTCCCCTGTACTCGGCACTGGTGAGGCCGCACCTTGAGTACTGTGTTCAGTTTGCGGCCCCTCAGTACAAGGATACTGAGGTGCTGGAGCATGTCCAAAGAAGGGCAATGAAGCTGGTGAAGGGTCTAGAGAACAAGTCTTATGAGGAGCGGCTGAGGGATGTGGGATTGTTTAGCCTGGAGAAGAGGAGGCTGAGGGGAGACCTTATTGCCCTCTACAGCTACCTGAAAGGAGGGTGTAATGAGGTGGGTGTTGGTCTCTTCTCCCAAGTAGCAAGTGATAGGACGAGAGGCAATGGCCTCAAGTTGAGCCAGAGGAGGTTTAGATTAGATATTAGGAAAAACTTCTTCAGGGAGAGGGTTGTCAAGTATTGGAACAGGCTGCCCAGGGAAGTGGTCGAGTCACCATCCCTGAAGGTATTTAAAAGATGGGTATATGAGGTGCTTAGGGACATGGTTTAGTAGAGGACAGGTACGGTTGGACTTGATGATCTTAAAGTTCTTTTCCAACCAAATGATTCTGTGATTCTGTGATTTGTCTGGGTGACACACAATATCTTCCTTGAAGGAATACATTTCCTCCTTTCTGGAGTAGCCTCCAGATGCTGAGGACTTGTGCCCTTTTTCCAATCACTTTGTCAATGCCCCCTTCCCTAGAAAGGGATCCCAGCTGTTTAGCTTCCTTAGCCTCTAATTCCAGGCTACTGGCCCTGTTATCTCAGCATCAGAGCGGACAGGTGAAGATGTGTTTGCCTGGATGATGACTGAAATTGCATAGCTCGCAGCTCGCTCAAGGATAGGGATCAGGTTTTATGGGTTCTGCCTCTTCCTCATCCTGTTCTCGTGATGGCCCTGGTTCATCTTCATCCCTTACTAAACAAGCTGATTTTCTTGTGTATTTTTTCTTGCGTATAGGGGTGACTGATACCGGCTCAGGTTAGTTCTCTGGTTCAGCCACAGTGCCTGTTGCCATGGTTTGAGTTGCCACAGTGCCTGTTGCTGGGGTTAGAGTAGCCGCAGTGCCTGTCATTTTGTCATCAGATCCAGAGACTTTCTCTTCCCCTTGAAGGTTTTCAATAGAGTTGAACAGGGCTCAGTAAGCATGGGTCAGGCCCCAGCACATTGCAGTGATTTGTGTCTCTCTGGAACTGCCAGGGTGACAACAAAGTTTTTCCAAATACTTTACAAGTCTTTCATCATCCTGCATTTTTTCAGGGGTGTCGTGGTTTAGCCCCAGTTGGCAACTAAGCACCACGCAGCCGCTCGCTCGCCCTCCCCCCACCACGGTGGGATGGGGAAGAGAATCAAAAGGACAAGAGTAAGAAAACCCACGGGTTGAGATAAGAACAGTTTAATAATTGAAAAATAATAATAATAATAATAATAATAATAATAATAATGATGGTGATAATAATAATAATTGTAATGAAAAGGAGAACGAGAGAGACAAACAAAACCCAGGGAAAAGAAAACAAGTGATGCAACCGCTCACCACCCACTGACCGACACCCAGCCAGTCCCCGAGCAGCGATCGCTGCCCCCCGGCTAACTCCCCTCGGTTTATATACTGAGCATGACGTCATATGGTATGGAATAGCCCTTTGGTCAATTTGGATCAACTATCTTGGGCTGTGCCCCCTCCCAACTTCTTGTGCACCTGGCAGAGCATGGGAAGCTGAAAAAGAAAGTCCTTGACTAGCCTAAGCACTACTTAGCAACAACTAAAACATTGGCGTGTTATCAGCATTCTTCTCCTACTAAATCCAAAACACAGCACTATGCCAGCTACTAGGAAGAAAAGTAACTCTAACCCAGCTGAAACCAGGACAAGGGGCAAATTTTAATGTCTTGAAAGACAATGCAGTCATCGGTCAAAGCCAATATGGGTTCACGAAGGGAAGATTATGCCTTACTAACTTAACATCCTTTTATGACAAGATTACCTGCCTAGTGAACAAAGGGAAAGCAGTGGATGTGGGGGTTTTGTTTATTTTAGCAAAGCTTTTGATACTACGTCTTACAGTCTCCTTCTGGACAAAATGTGCAGCGTACAGCTAGACATGTATACAATACGATGGGTGAACAACTGGCTGAAGGGTCAGGCTCAAAGAGTTGTTTTAAAGGGGGTAACATCTAGCTGGCATCTAGTCACTAGTGGTGTTCCCCAGGGCTCAATTTTTAGGTTTTTATCAATGACCTGGGCACAGGAGTTGAATGTGCATGAAGTAAGTTTGCCGATGATACTAAACTAGGAGGAGCTGTTGATTCCCTTGTGGTTAGAGAGGTCTTACAGAGAGATCTTGATAGATCAGAGTGCTGAGCAATCACCAACTGTATGAAGTTTAACAAGGAGAAATGCTGGATTCTGCACCTGGGACAGTGTAATCCTGGATGTACTTCTAGACTGAGGACAAGAGGCTGGAGTGCAGCCATGCAGAAAGGGATCTGGGGGTTTTGGTTGATGGTAATCTCAATATGAGTCAACAACGTTCCCTGGTGGTCAAAAGGGCCAACTGTATCCTGGGGGGTATTAAGCACAGTATAGATAAGCAGTCAAAAGAAGTGATTGTCCCACTGTATTTATCATTGGTGCAGCCTCACCTTGGGTACAGTTTTGGGCTCCACAATATAAGGATACAAAAATACTAGAACGTGTCCAAAGGAGGGTAACAAACATGGTGAAAAGACTAGAAGGCATGACTTATGAAGAGTTGCTGAGGATACTAGGTTTGTTCAGCTTAGAGAAGAGGGGACTGAGGGGTGACTTTGCTGCTATCTACAGCTTCCTCATGAGGGGAGAGGAGAGGGAGGTGCTGATCTCTTCTCTCTGGTGTCTGGTGATAGAATGCAAAGGAATGGCTTAAAGCTGCATCAGGGGAAGTTCAGATTGGATATTAGGAAAAAGTTCTTCACTGAGAGCGTGGCCAAGTACTGGAACAAACTCTCCAGGGAAGTGGTCATGGCTCCAAGCTTGTTGGTGTTCAAGAAATGTTTAGACAATGCTCTTAGATTTGGGTTTAACTTTTAGGTTGCCTTGTGTGGAGTCAGGAGTTGGACTCGATGATACCCATGGGTCCCTTCCAACTCAGGATATTCTATGATTCTATCATTCTATGTGTATAAATCTGATCAGCAGTACAGATAATATCAAGCTCAGCAACTAAGATAATGATCAGCAATTTCTGTGAAGTAAGCTTGCAAGACAATACAACTGAGAAGTTATTTAAATCTAAGAAAATCAAATTAATGTGTTGTATTTTTGTCCTTAGATTACATGACTGTCTAGAAATCATATACATAGCAAAAATTCAAAATAAACCTCAAAAGCAGACATCTAAAGAATAAAGGTACTGAACTAATAAGTAAATATACAGAAGCATATGCCAGTATTCCCTCAAGAGATTCCTGCAGAAGTTCATACAGTGAGTACATGCAAAAAGACCAGGTAAAACCTCAGCTATATTAGTGAGACAGAATCTCACAGAAACTCACCCTGACTAAAAACAGTAGAAGAGAAGAAAAAAATCAAAACAACAAATCCCTTTGGTCACCTTCAGCTGATGCTGTGATTCACTGACAAAAAACTGTTAGATATGTCAGCTCTAGCTTCTGTCCAGTTCCTGCAGCTTTTTTTTTTCCTTTGTTAAATTTTGTGTTTCTTGACTGCTCCTATCATGTTTGGAAGGTAGATTTGTTTATATTTAAAATAAGATTAGGGACCTGGGCAGTATACAGCATCTGTATGGATCTACACTGTTTACAGCAGTCAGCTAAAAACAGCTAGAACATTCTAAAACTACCAAGGGTATTTTGAGAGAGTGAACACTGGATGCAGTCATATATTTTGTAGAATTTAGTCATGTGCTTGCAGAATACTAAAGCTTCTGCTGAAGGTTAAACACATGGCAGCTGGTTAATATAGTCTCATAAGAATCATTTACAACTCCCGAACTGCTGCCGACAATTTCTTAGGATGCAAGTCTATATTAAAATGAAGATAGGAAAACACAGATGTTTCTACATTCACTTTCTTCTTACATATTTTGGAAATAAACAAATTTATTTATTTATTTGAAGAGTAAAACAAAAAAAAAGAAATACATGAAAGAAGGTGACATGTCAAGATTAGATATATTTCAAATTTTATTCTTTTAACGTACTTGTCCAGAAAAGCATATCCAGTCACATGCCAGTTAAGCAGGTTGGTTTGGGGAGGTTTCTCAGAAGTAAACATGTTGACTTAGTATTTTAGCGGTTTTTCAGTTTCTTGCTACAGCTGAAAACAGATACATATGGAAGTGATAACAGCAATTCACAAACCGTTTTCTCAGCTGATACAAAATTTCACAGCACCAGAGAGCTATGTTAGCTAAATATTTGATCTTGTAGATATGTAAAGAAGACACAAAATGTGCAAAATAGTATTTTTCGTTATTTGAGAGAATCATTCTAATCAGGTAATATAATCCTTACAAATCTTTTATCAAAAGAAAATATAAAATTGCAAGTCAGTGAATAATCAGACTGAAGGTCTTACCTGCCATTCTAAGTTTGCTAAGAATTATGTCTGATGCTTTACATCCATAAATGTTTAAGAATATTTTGCAATATTCTAATCTGGATCAAGCATACTTAATACGTAATTATGCTTGGAAACCCTCAGCCTTAATAGTTTAAGTGGGGGGAAAGTAAAACAAAATAAACCAAGACAAAACAGCCCCTGCCCCGCCCTCCCCATATTAAGGGGCAGCTCTTTCAGTTCTCAAAACCAGAAGATAAAATTTCTGTTCACCAAGAAAGGTCATGTGTTTTAAGCTATGCTACAGGTGTGCTAAGTAAGTTGTAATTTAGTAGGATGCCAGAAAGTAAATAATTACATTTTTAATACTACTGAATATTTAATAGAGACCTAATAGTGTAAGCATTAGTTTTACCAGAAAAACAATGAGAACAAGACATATAGAGAAGTAGTAATTCATAGAGTATATATACTGTCTTGGATCACCTATATAGATACTAATAAGATGGAGTCTAACTGATCACACAATCAGAGACTTAAGAGGAAGTACTACAGTATCTAATTCCAGAAACCTGACTTGAATAATGAAGACGGACAGGCTTCCAGATGACAAGAGGTCATGACATTTAAGTGATACTAATAACACTGAGCCTGCTGAAATTTTTTTTTCCCAAATTTTTAATTTTCTTTTTGTATAATGCGGAAAATATTTACTTAACATTCATTAAATATATATTTCTACCATTGGGAAAATAATTTGGTTAAGATGCACTTAATCTACATTAAGGACATGGTAACATAAAATTCTATTTTAGGCACAGATAGCAATCTAGTCTATTTACTGTCCAGCTCTGCCTGGATCTGCTCACTCCATGGCATGAACATTCCCCCTGGATATTTAAAGTCAATCATGCTACAAAACACTTTTGCTGGGGAACTGACTATTTTTCTACAGCCCACCTGGACACTAGACATACATTTGGATGATACAGTTTCTTTAATTGTCTTCTAATGCTCTTTCTTCTTTTGCTGAGCCTCCATCTTAGTATGAAAAGAGTGAAAATTGTCTGGACCTTGGACATTTGAGAACTTTTTAAGAATACTGAAAGAAAACAATTAGTCCTGATCTTAAAAACAGATCTCAATCAGATCAGCAACATCCAGGAAAAGCAAAACAGTATATACCTCAACTATAAAGAAAAAACAAAAAGTAATTCTCTACAAGATGTCCTCCACTGTTCCCTCCATCTCAAACTGCCAGTTTTCTTCTGTTCACCAACCACTAAACAGAACAATTACTGCCAATATATTGCTGTATATGTTGTTATTTTTTCTTAAGGGAATCTGAAGTCCTCTGCATTCCCCACTTTCCAGAAATCAGCCACACCTTCCTACTCTTGCTGTTGCTCCTATCCTTATTACTCCTTCTATGAAAAGTGCAAAGGTATTTTGCGGTTTATAATTCCAACAAATTGGAAGGCAAAT
Source organism: Balaeniceps rex (assembly GCA_013401315.1). Lineage (NCBI taxonomy): Eukaryota > Metazoa > Chordata > Aves > Pelecaniformes > Balaenicipitidae > Balaeniceps > Balaeniceps rex. The sequence goes on from VYZW01052361.1 coordinate 17,010, forward strand.
GAGCCAAGTTTTCTTCTCTCATCCTATGTATGATTAGCGTATAGTTCTGCTGCACAAGAAAAAATCCTATTAATATGCCAATAAGTATTCTGAGAATTTCAAAGCAAAACTAGGGAATTAGCCATCTCTTTAATCTACAAGATCACTTGTATATCGAGAGAAATAGTGGCAGCAGGGAAAATCAGATTCTCTTCATAGATTTTAAACTGAGAAGAAAAAAATTTTTAGACTTGAATGATCACCCCTCCCCAAAGAAATAACATATCATTTCCAGTTTCAATAACTATATATCCTGATTTCACACCATTCAACCATTTTGTTGCAATGTTTACAAATTTGATTTTCAGTTGCAAAACTGCAGAATCATTCAGGTTGGAAGGCACTTTTGGAAATCCACTCCAAGCCCCCTGCTCAAGCAGAATCAGCTAGAGCAGATTGCCCAGGACGCTGTCCAGTCAGGTTTAATAACTTATCAGATGGAGACTCCACAAACTCTCTGGGCAACCTCTTTCAGTGTTTGACCACCCTCAAGGTGGTCAAAAGCTTTTTTTCTTGTTCTGAGATTGAATTTCCTGTATGTTCATTTGTCTCCATTGCTTCTCATCCTGCCAATGAGAACTATTAAGAAGAGTCTGGCTCTATCTTCTTTAAACTCTCTCATCAGGCATTTATACACATTGATAAGATCCATTCAAGCCTCTCTTCTCCAGGCTGAAAAGTCCCAACTCTCTCAGCCTGTCCTCAAATGAGAGATGTTCCAGTTCCTTAATCATCTTTGCAGCCCCACAGTGGATTTGTTCCAGTAGCTGAATATCTCTCTTATATTGGGGAACCCTGAACTGGACACAGTACTTCAGAATGGTCTCACCATGGCTGAAAAGAGTGGAGGGATCACCTCCCTCCACCTGCTGACAATGCAGCCCAGGATGCTGTTGACTACCTTTGTCACAAGGGTGCATTGCTGGTTCATGGCCAAATTGTCGTCCACCGAGACCCCCAAGTCCTTTTCTGCAGAGCTGTTTTCCAGATGATTGGTCCCAAGCATGTATTGGTGTGTGTGGTTATTCCTTCTGAGGTGCAGAACTTGGCATTTCCCTTTGAGAGGCACTTCTTGAGATTCCTGCCTGCCAAATTCTCCAGCCTGTTGAGGTCTGTCTGAATGGTGGCACAATCATCTGGTTTCTCAGTCACTCCCCCCAATACTGTATCATCTGCAACCTCTGTCACAGCATTCAGGTCACTAATAAAGTAGTTAAATAGTATTAACACCAGTACTGAGCTCTGTGGCACACCACCACTGACTTGTCTCCAACTGGACTTTGTTCCACCGATCACAACCCTCTGGGCCCAGCTTTAGTCAGTTTTCAATCTACCTCGCTGTTCACTTTTCTAACCCATACTTTGTCAGCTTTTCTGTGAGAATGGTATAGCAGACAGTGTCAAAAGCCTTACTGAAGTTGAGCCTTACTAAAATAAAAGCCTTACTTACCCTGCTACTTCCTCTTCCCCCAAGCTAGTCACCTCACTTCAGAAGTCTATTGAGTTGATCAAGCGTGACTTCCCCTTCATAAATTCATGTTCACTAATCCCAATCACTTTCTTGTCTTTCATGTGTTTGGAAGTGCTTTCCAGCAGGATTTTCTCCATCACCTTCCCAGAGACTGAGACAAGGCTCACTGGTCTGTAGTTACTCAGGTCTTCCTTCTTGCCATTTTTGAAGATGGGAGTGACTTGCTCTCTTCCAGTCTTCAGGAAACTCTCCTAATTGCCATGACCTTTCAAAGATAATTAAGAGTGGCCTCGTAATGACATCAGCCAGGTTCCTCAGCACTTGTGGGTACAACTTGTCAGGCCCTATGGACTTATGTATGTCCAGACATAAGTGTCCCTGTCCTAGTCCTCCTCTACTGAGGGTTAAGTCTTCCATGTTACAGAACTTCCCCCTGGTCTCAGGGGTCTGGGGTTCTTGAAAGCCAATCTTACCAGTAAAGACTGAGACAAAGAAAGTGTTGAGTATCTCAGTCTTTTCAGTGTCATTTGTTACCAGTTCTCCCGCCCACATTTTTCCTAGTCCTCCTTTTTCTGTTTATGTACTTGTAGAACCCCCCTTTGCTACGCCTCACATCCCTTGTCAGATTCAATTCCAGGTCAGCCTTGGCTTTCCTAACCTCTTAACTGCATGATCAGACAGCAACTCCATACTTCTCCTGAGTCACCTGCCCCCACTTCCACATCTTGTACATTTTCTTTTTATGTCCACATTCAGTTAGGAGCATCTTGCTTATCCATGCAGGCCTCCTGCCACATTTGCATTGTTTCCTACTTGTCAGGATGAATGTTTCTTGACCTTGGAAGAGGTTACCCTCGAATATCAGCCAGGTCTCCTGGACTCTTCTTCTCTCCAGGTATATATTTCAAGTGACTCTTCCAAGGAGATCTCTGAAGAGATCGGTCTGCTTTCCTGAAATCCATGGCTGTGGCCCTGCTTTTTGCCCTGCTCCCTTCTCTTGGGATCCTGAACTCCATGATCTCATGGTCACTGCAGACAAGGCTGCCCCTGACTTTCACATTCCCAAACAGTTTTTTCCTGTTATTAAGTATCACGTCCAACAGAGCACCTTTCCTTGTTGGTTCTTCAGTCACTTTTGTCAGGAATTTGCTATCAATACACTCTAGAAGTCCCATGGATTTCTTGTGCCCTCCTATATTGTCTTTTCAGCAGATATCAGGGTGGTTCAAGTCCCACATAAGGAAAAGGGCCTGTGAATGGGAGTCTTCTTCCAGTTGTTTGAAGAAGACATCATCTACATCATTTTCCTGATCTGGAGGTCTATAACTGATACCCACTACAACAGCCTCTACATGGGTCTGCCCATTAATCTTGGCCCATAAACTCTTGACAGGTTCTTCATCCATCCTCAGGCAGAGTTTCATGCATTGCAGCCATATAAAGGGTATCTTGCCCTCTTTACCTCCCAGTCTGTCTTTCCTAAAGGGCCTGTATCCCTCCATCATGGCACTCCAGTAATGTGAGCTATCCCACCATGTTTCCATGATCCCTGTGAGGTCAAAGCTCAGTAACTGCACAAAGGCTGTGACTCCTGTTTGTTCCCCATGCTACATTCATTAGTGTAGAGGCATTTTAGAGAGGCATCCAAGGGTGCTGATTCCCCAGAACCAGCATGAGAGCTTTCTCCAAAAAGCTGTTCTGCAGTCTCTTGCTTCTTCACATGCCTTGAAGTGATTCATTTCAGCCTTGTTTGTTGATTTCTATGTCCCTTCTGGGACATAGCATCACTCTGGGCCCTGGGATTGCCTACCCCATTCAGAACTTCCTCTCTTTTTTGAGGAGGAATCTCTCTCCCCATCGTCCCTAGTTTAAAGCTCTCCTTACCAGGTTGGCCAGCCTGTTGGCAGAGATACTTTTGCCCCACTTAGTCAGGTGGATCCTGTCTCTTCCAAGCAGCTGTTAAGCCTCAAAGTCCCACAGTCATAGAAATTGAAACGCTTCTGCCAACACCAGTAGCACAAACACAATGAAGCTATTCCATAACTGCAAGTTATCTGCTGAGTCGGGAGCCTTCCTCCTGGTGTAAGGAGTCACCAGCTTCCAGCCTTAATTATGATGGCAGTTTCAACTCTCAGACATCATAAGCACAGGCTCTTCCTGCCCCTCCACTACAGTTAGAGCTGTGGGTACTTGAAGCTGCAGGGTCTTAGAAAAATCTGGTCAATCTCTTATCTTTGCTGATGCTGTGCAGTCTGGTGACCTTCTCCCACAGCTCTTTCACTCAACAGCAAAGTTCCTTGAAAACTGCACGCTTCCTGCAGGCTGGAAGACCACCTGCACTACCCTCAGAAAGAGGTCCCAGGCACTCCTTGCAGCCTGAGACTTGCAGAGTTGCATCCTCTTTCTGAAGGTCTATCTGGGCAAGAGTCTAATAGCAAAGAGAACAGTGCCTGAGGATGTCATGATTTCACTTCTACAACAAGAAATCCGTCATTTGAGTAATGATTAATCTTAAAATAATTTTCTGTGATTATTTATTTTACCTAGCTTTTATTTTTTGATGAAATATTTTATACATGAACATATCAGCATCTTCAGCATATGGATATTTGATCAATTTTGTATCTTTTTTCAGTCAAAAGTATATAACTTCTTTTTACTGTTAAAAGGTATGTTTATAATTTCTTCTTTTCTCTTTCTTCTTTTTTTCTTAATGTATTTCCAGTCACACAACAAGCTCACCTGTAGCAGTGTCACTTTGTCACTGAGAAAAAAAAAAATCCATATTGAGCAATCACTGAGACAATATCTTCTATTCTAATAGCTTGTAGTTGAAGCAGAGGTTGGAATATTTGTTGTTGGAATACTCGTTGGATACATCATATATCCAACTCTGAATAACACATTTATGTATGCAAATTCTGATTAAAAAATCCTCTGAACAGTTGTGGTGGGTTGACCTTGGCTGTCTGCCAAATACCCACCCAGCTGCTTTCTCAGTTCCCCTCCTCAACAGGACAGAGAGAGAAAATAAGATGAAAAAGCTCATGGATTGAGGTAAAGACAGGAAAATTACTTATCACTTAACATCACAGGCAAAACAGACTTGACTTGGGGAAAACTAATGTAATATATTTCTAATTAAAAAGAGAGTAGGACAGTGAGAAACAAGAATGAAAAGTAAAATGTCTTTCCTCCAGCGTCTTTCCAGGTGGGTTGAGATAAAAACAGTTTAATAATTGAAATAAAATAATAATAATAATGATAATAATAAAATTGCAATGAAAAGGAGAACAAGAGAGAGAGAAACAAAACCCAGGAAAAACAAGTGATGCAACCGCTCACCACCCATCAACCAATGCCCAGCCAGTCCCTGAGCAGTGATTTTTGCCCCCGCAGCCAACTCCCCCCAGTTTATATACTGAGCATGATGTCATATGGTATGGAATAGCCCTTTGGTCAGTTTGGATCAACTATCTTGGCTGTGCCCCCTCCCAGTTTCTTATGCACCTGGCAGAGCATGGGAAGCTGAAAAAGAAAGTCCTTGACTATAGTAGTTGATGTTGGATAGATAATAAGAAAAAAAAGGACAAAATATTTGAAAGGTTTTCATTTAAATTTCACTGCAATGTCTTCCTCTGCTTTGAATCAGGTGCCTACATGGAAAAATTTAAGCACATTCATATGCACTAGGAATATATTTCATGCTTAGTATCAGTGTTTCAAACAGAAGCTCCTACTGGAACTAACTTTCAATACACAGCTTCTTGCATTTTGCTAACTTTAATAAATAATTATTATTTCTGTACACTTATCTAAGAATTTCCAGCCAGTGGCAACTCTAATTTTCATTTTGTGAATTAATTGTTGCTAAATTTATCTAAAGTTTATTGAGAGATATGTGAGATTTTAATTCAATGTCCATTTAACAAAAATGAAAAAAAAAAAATTGCAATATTCTTTTTTTCCCACTGAACATCAAGGAATACCTGTCCTACAAACCTTACTGGTAAGTAATTTTTTCAGTCTTCCCAATGTAATAGCTATAATACCTTAGCACACTTTTTTTTTTTGTCAAAAATATTAGCTAAGAATAATTTTCTTAAAAATGTCTTTCATTTCTTAGCTATGTCTTCACACTCAATTTTCAAAATTAAAAAGAAGTCATTACTACTAAGCAAAAATATCAGTTTCAACCACTCTTAAAAAATTTAAAATAAATTTCTCATTCTCTTTTTTTCTTTTTCCAAAATCTTTTTCTTATTTCCTGTTTCAAAAACACACCTTAAACCCAAATATTGGAATTTAATCATAATAATATATACATATATTTCTTTTTCACTGGATGTATTTTAAATATCTCAGAGAATATGTGTCTATTCGCTATTGAGGTTAAGCAGCCTCAGAGAAACAAATCTTTAATTACTATTTCAAGCAATATGTATTGTCTAATAGTACTATCTGCTAGTCTTAAAATATAAAACAAAATTGTTTTCAGTGTGTCAACAATGAAAGTTTTTCTGTCGTCTTGCTTTGCTGAAAGGTATTGGTAAAGGATCACTTTAGGATAGTTAGTTTTCACATTAAAATTACATTTTGTTCCAAAGATCTTTCATAGAATCATAGACTCATTAAAGTTGGAAAAGACCTTTAAGATCATCTAGTCCAACCGTCAACACAACACCACCATGCCTACTAAACCATGTCCCAAAGTGCCACGTCTACACATTTTTTGAACACCTCCAGGGATGGTGACTCCACCAACTCTCTGGGAAGCCTGTTCTAATGCTTGACCACTCTTTCAACAAAGAAATTTTTTCTAACATCCAATCTAAACCTCCCCTAACGCAACTTGACGCCATTTCCTCTTGTCCTATTGCCTGTTACTTGGGAAAAGAGACTAACACCCACCTCACTACAACCTCCTTTCAGGTAGTTGTAGAGAGCAATAAGGTCTCCCCTCAGCCTCCTTTTCTCCAGGCTAAACAACCACAGGTCCCTCAGCCTTATGAGTCTCCTCATAAGACTTGTTCTCCAGATCCTTCACCAGCTTTGTTGCCCTTCTCTGGACACGCTCCAGCAACTCAATGTCTTTCTTGTACTGAGGGGCCCAAAACTGAAGACAGTATTCAAGGTGCGGCATCACCAGTGCCGAGTACAAGGGAAGGATAACTTCCCTGGTCCCGCTGGCCACATTATTTCTGATACAAGCCAGGATGCTGTTGGCCTTCTTGGCCACCTGGGCACACTGCTGGCTCATGTTCAGCTGGCTGTCAACCAGCACCCCCAGGTCCTTTTCTGTCGGACAGCTTTCCAGCCACTCATCCCCAAGCTTGTAGCATTTCATGGGGTTGTTGTGGCCCAAGTGCAGGACCCGGCACTTGGCCTTGTTAAACCTCATGCAATTGGTCTCGGCCCATTGATCCAGCCTGTGCAGGTCCTTGTGTAGAGCCTTCCTACCCTCAAGCAGATCGACACTCCCGCCCAATTTGGTGTTGTTGTGGTTTATCCCCAGTTGGCAACTGAGCACCACACAGCCACTCACTCACCCTCCTTCTGCCCCTGGTGGGATGGGGGAGAGAATCGGAAGGGCAAAAGAAAACTCATGGGTTGAGATAAAAACAGTTTAATAATTGAAATAAAATAATAATAACAATGATAGTAATAAAAATGCAATGAAAAGGAGAACAAGAGAGAGAGAAACAAAACCCAGGAAAAACAAGTGACTCAACAGCTCACCACCCGTCAACCAACGCCCAGCCAGTCCCCGAGCAGTGATTGCTGCCCCCAGTCAACTCCCCCCAGTTTATATACTGAGCATGACGTCATATGGTATGGAATAGCCCTTTGGTCAGTTTGGATCAACTATTTTGGCTGTGCCCCCTCCCAGTTTCTTGTGCACCTGGCACAGCATGGGAAGCTGAAAAAGTCCTTGACTAGCCTAAGCACTACTTAGCAACAACTAAAACATTGGCGTGTTATCAGCATTCTTCTCCTGCTAAATCCAAAACACAGCACTATGCCAGCTACTAGGAAGAAAAGTAACTCTAACCCAGCCAAAACCAGGACAGTGTCGTCTGCAAACTTAGTGAGGGTGCGCTCGATCCCCTTGTCCAGACTGTTGATAAAGATATTAAACAAGTCTGGCCCCGAAACTGAGCCCTGGGGAACACAGCTTGTGACTTGTCACCAACTGGATTTAACTCTGTTCACCACAGCTCTCTGTTCTCGGCCATCCAGCCAGTTTTTTACCCATCGAAGAGTACACCTGTCTAAGCCATGAGCCGCCATCTTCTCCAGGAGAATGCTGTGGGATACGGTGCCAAAGGCTTTACTAAAGTCCAGGTACATAACATCCACAGCCTTTCCCTTTGGATTTATTCAGATTTAATTTAAAGGTCAGATGGTCTGCAAGTTATGTATTGTATACTGGACTGTGAAAAACAGGTAATTATTAAATCTGAGGGTTCCCACTGGCTTCTCAATCTGACCTTTTCTCATCTGTTACCAACAGCAGTGACTTAGAACACCTGAAAATAAAAGTTTTTCAGGGATGGCCTCTGACATGACTTGTTTTGTCTGTTTTCCTCAGACCTCTTGAGTCTTTATTATGGTGAGGATATATCATTCAGATCTTGTGTCTCTTTACAAATCATAGCCTTTTCTTTTGAGAAATACAGTCAGCAGTTTCTTAAGGAGCTGCCTCTAGAGCTTCTATACTTAAGGTTGAGTTTTTCACTTACTGCACGATTTAGTCTCTGTCAGCTGGAGCATATAGCAATAAGAACACAATATTTCCAAAATGAAACCACTTTGTTATTCCCTGTCTTCTATTGTGGCTCTCTTTTTTATAGCGTATTAGCTTTAGGTCCTTTTATGCTGTTCAGAAATTACATTAATTTATATATTCTGTATTAGTCACACCTGCAATCTTGAAGATGAATATAAAAACTTTTTTTTTTATTTTAGGAGGCATTTTTTGCTTTTGTGTGCTTTGAGTTACAAACATAAATGTGTACAAGTTACAAACATACAATGTCCTTCTCTGACGCTTAAACACACTGATAAAGTTTTCATTTGAACAGTCTAACAAATGACTATGTAATAAATGCTAGCAAATGGTATATGGATTAAATCAAACATTAAGGAAACTGCAAAAGAGCATAGAAATTACGTGTGCAACACAAAACAGAAAAAAAAGAGGAAATGTTAAGTTAAATGACTAGTTAGTTATCTTTCAACCTCCCAACTTCTAACACCTTCTCAGAGAAACTGTCTAGCCAAGAGGAAAAGGATTGCTAATTTCAGTGAACCTTTCTTTGAGTACTGCTATGCAAAAGATATGTCCAAATTCAGTATTTATACAAAACTATTGTTAATAAGAAGAATTAATTCATATCTGTGATGGGTTGACCTTGGCTGGCCACCAGGTGCCCACCAAGCCACTCTATCACACCCCCTCCTCAACAGAACAGGGGGAGAAAATATGTTGAAAACCTCGTGGGTTAAGATAAAGACAGGGAGATCACTTACCCAATTACCATCACGGACAAAACAGATTTGACATGGGGAAATTAATTTAATTTATTGCCAATTAAACAGAGTTGGATGATAAGAAATAAGAACAAATCTAAAAACCACTTTCCACCCACCCCTCTCTTCTTCCCAGGCTCAACTTCACTCCCAGCTCTTCTACCTCCCCTGAGCAGTGCAGGGGGATGGGGAATAGGGGTTGTGGTTAGTTCATAACACTTTGTCTCTGCCACTCCTTCCTCCTCACATTCTTTCCCTGTTCCAGAGTGGGGTCCCTCCCATGGGAGACAGTCCTTCACAAACTTCTCCAATGTGAGTCATCCCTATGGGCTGCAGTCCTTCAAGGACTGCTCCAGCATGGGTTGCATCCCCCCGCCCTGAAATCTTGCCATGCAATATTTTATGATGTCACTGGAAAACTCAGCAGAACATCTGCTAGAAAATGTATGGTTATTGTTTGACCTATAATATTTATTTAATCAGTGGAAATGTTCATGCTAGTAAGACTCATTTTGTGTGGTTTCTTTTTATGTCTAAAGTCTCAAAGTAGATAATACCCTTGATCATACCTGTGTCTAGATGAGGTCCTCAGCTGCATCTGCTATAATCTGCTATATCTAAAAAAAAAACACCCAAAAGACACTCATATATACACACATGTGTGTTTTTTAAAAATTATTATTAATAATAATAATAATATTAATAATAGAATTTTTAGGGAACAAAGAAACCAATTTGGAAGGATGACATATATAATAAGGCATTTTAATTCCAAGTTATATTTGAATGCAAAACTGTAAATCCAGTCAATACTTGGTTGGTGGTCAAAGACTTCTCGAGTGTGTAATCACAGATGACCACTTTAATGTGACTTTATGGGATATATTCATGTANTCTGTCAGCTGGAGCATATAGCAATAAGAACACAATATTTCCAAAATGAAACCACTTTGTTATTCCCTGTCTTCTATTGTGGCTCTCTTTTTTATAGCGTATTAGCTTTAGGTCCTTTTATGCTGTTCAGAAATTACATTAATTTATATATTCTGTATTAGTCACACCTGCAATCTTGAAGATGAATATAAAAACTTTTTTTTTTATTTTAGGAGGCATTTTTTGCTTTTGTGTGCTTTGAGTTACAAACATAAATGTGTACAAGTTACAAACATACAATGTCCTTCTCTGACGCTTAAACACACTGATAAAGTTTTCATTTGAACAGTCTAACAAATGACTATGTAATAAATGCTAGCAAATGGTATATGGATTAAATCAAACATTAAGGAAACTGCAAAAGAGCATAGAAATTACGTGTGCAACACAAAACAGAAAAAAAAGAGGAAATGTTAAGTTAAATGACTAGTTAGTTATCTTTCAACCTCCCAACTTCTAACACCTTCTCAGAGAAACTGTCTAGCCAAGAGGAAAAGGATTGCTAATTTCAGTGAACCTTTCTTTGAGTACTGCTATGCAAAAGATATGTCCAAATTCAGTATTTATACAAAACTATTGTTAATAAGAAGAATTAATTCATATCTGTGATGGGTTGACCTTGGCTGGCCACCAGGTGCCCACCAAGCCACTCTATCACACCCCCTCCTCAACAGAACAGGGGGAGAAAATATGTTGAAAACCTCGTGGGTTAAGATAAAGACAGGGAGATCACTTACCCAATTACCATCACGGACAAAACAGATTTGACATGGGGAAATTAATTTAATTTATTGCCAATTAAACAGAGTTGGATGATAAGAAATAAGAACAAATCTAAAAACCACTTTCCACCCACCCCTCTCTTCTTCCCAGGCTCAACTTCACTCCCAGCTCTTCTACCTCCCCTGAGCAGTGCAGGGGGATGGGGAATAGGGGTTGTGGTTAGTTCATAACACTTTGTCTCTGCCACTCCTTCCTCCTCACATTCTTTCCCTGTTCCAGAGTGGGGTCCCTCCCATGGGAGACAGTCCTTCACAAACTTCTCCAATGTGAGTCATCCCTATGGGCTGCAGTCCTTCAAGGACTGCTCCAGCATGGGTTGCATCCCCCCGCCCTGAAATCTTGCCATGCAATATTTTATGATGTCACTGGAAAACTCAGCAGAACATCTGCTAGAAAATGTATGGTTATTGTTTGACCTATAATATTTATTTAATCAGTGGAAATGTTCATGCTAGTAAGACTCATTTTGTGTGGTTTCTTTTTATGTCTAAAGTCTCAAAGTAGATAATACCCTTGATCATACCTGTGTCTAGATGAGGTCCTCAGCTGCATCTGCTATAATCTGCTATATCTAAAAAAAAAACACCCAAAAGACACTCATATATACACACATGTGTGTTTTTTAAAAATTATTATTAATAATAATAATAATATTAATAATAGAATTTTTAGGGAACAAAGAAACCAATTTGGAAGGATGACATATATAATAAGGCATTTTAATTCCAAGTTATATTTGAATGCAAAACTGTAAATCCAGTCAATACTTGGTTGGTGGTCAAAGACTTCTCGAGTGTGTAATCACAGATGACCACTTTAATGTGACTTTATGGGATATATTCATGTAATGATCTGAGATTCAGTTACTGATGCTTTGCAAGTTGCCACTTCGAGACAAGCCAGAATAATCAAGCTGCGCTTCTGCCCTGGTTCAATTCTGAACTGTCATATGAGAAATGATGTAAATTGGTTAAGATTATTAGTTTGTCTTCTCAGTTGTCTTGGGCTGAATAAAACCATGTATTTTCTTCTTCTGCTGCTGTATTTCTCAATTTTAGAGAATACATTGTGCCTCCCCCTTTTACTTCAAGAGAAGAGCAATCACAAAACAGCTAAACGAACTGCTATATAAAAGAAGATACAGCATATCATCAAGGAAAAACAGCCTTCCAATTAAGATGACTAAATCCCCAGGACTTCAGCATGCAGTCGTATGATGAAGTTGGAAAGCATCACCTATTAATTAATTTATTTTTCTTGTAATGATTTTAATGAACTACTATAGGATTAAAATTGAAATTAAATAGATCTTCTGTTCCTGGGTAACTATTCTTTTCGTAAGTAAATTTTAGAAAAGTGTTCTGCCTAAAGCCAGATTTAAGAATTTTGACATGCATTTATTTTATTGGATCAGTACAAAATTTAAGCTAAATAACAGATTGTCTTCCACTAAGCAGCTGACATATTTCTTTGGGTTCCATGGGATTTTGCTGAAACTAATAGATATGTGTCTTAGTTTGTTAACTATCAAAGAAACATCCAATTACCTACTCTTCATAGGGATGTGAAAGTGAAGGAAATGGAAAATATCTCAAATCAACACTTTTGTGGTGGTTTGACCTTCCCTGGATGCCAGGTGCCACCAAGCCGCTCTATCACTCCCCTCTTCAGCAGGACAGGCAGGGAGAAAATGAGATGGAAAAAAACCTCATGGATCAGGACAAAGGCAGTTTAATAAAAAAGCAAAAGCAAAGGCTGCGTATGGAAGCAAAAGGAAAACAAAGATTTTATTCTCTACTTCCCATCAGCAGACAATGTCCAGCCACTTCCCAGGAAGCAGGGCTTCGTTACATGTAGCAGTTGCTCTGGAAGACAAATGTAAATAACGAATGCACCCACTTCCTCCTCCTTTCTCTTAGCATTTATTGCTGAGCGGACATCATATGGTGTGGAATATCCTTTTGGTCAGTTTGAGTCAGCTGTCCTGACCATGTCCCCTCCCAAGATCCTGCCCATCCCCAGCCTACTGGTGTAGGGGGGGGAAATGTTGGAGAGACAGTCTTTGTGCTGGGTGAGTACCGCTCAGCAGTAGCCAAAACACTGGTGTGTTATCAACATCTTTCTAGCTACCAATACAAAGCACAGCACTATGAGGGCTGCTATGGGGAAGATTAACTCCATCTCAGCCAGACCCAATACAACTTTGAAATCAGTTATCATCAATAAAATTTTGTAACCATGGAAATATTTGCTTCCAAACGCTTTTAAAAGTATCCCTGTCTGATAGGTTAGAAACTAAGATCCACTGTGATTGAAGCAGGGAGGGATTTTCGTTTTGCTGTTTAGTGGCAGATGCCCCCTGGAAAAAGGGAATCATGGATATTTTCTTGTTTTTCCGGAAGTGCATGCCATTTTTGCATTTAAGGATTCCTTTTGTACTTTGTTTATTCTTTTCTTTGTTTCTATTCTATTCTATTCTATTCTATTCTATTCTATTATATTCTATTCTATTTACTGTACTCTACTCCTATTCTTATTCTACTCTTACTCTTTCTTTATTTTATTGTGTTGTAGTTGTGGAGTCTATGCCATTGAGCTATAAGTTCAAGCCCTGTTATGCTGAGAAAGTCAAAGAAAATGTAACTTTTATTTGGTTGTAACTGTAAGACATTGTCCAGGATATGTGTAATGGCATTTGATTCATTATTCAGTTTTCAGCATAGATAGGGGAATAA